>CASHTH010002067.1:0-23522 GCA_030341885.1 Geodia barretti
TACGTACCAGTCAAAAAAAACGCACCGTATTTCCAGGTTTTAGTGTAAAAACCAGATCTACACAACAGCACAATGTACACACCAAAAAGGGAGTAACTACTATTTCCTGAACTGTTTCAAGACCTTTCTACAGGTGTGTAGTTACAGATAAACTACAGTGAGAAACAAAAATCTACCCAAATGAGACTGTACTACGTACCTACGTATTAACCATACGGTAGGTGCACTTTTCGCACTTAGGCGTTGATTGGCGATGTGGGAAAGAAACTACGCTCTGACGCACGCAGGCTAGGCGCGTTCGTACCAGTGGCTGCTATAAGAAGCGCTGCTTCGTTTCTATTGCCATCTGCAACGGTTCCCAACAGCTAGTCTATCAAGAGCGACGCGGCGTATGACCGGAGCGACATTGAGACAAGCAAGAACGACCGGTCCATCTACCTCCTCCTCTTTTTCCTCTGCGTCTCACCACCCGCGGTTGTAGCGCGCCTTCTCCCGCCTACTAGCTACTTCTGCCCCTCGGCGGCCCCGATCGATCCCTAGGCCCTGCTGCGTCAAGCTAGCTAGCTGCATCCGGCGGCGGGCGGATACACAATGACGTCGATGGTGTATACCGTCCGGTGGGAAAAGAACGGCTCGAAGTGCTACGACGGCCGTACGCAGGATGTACCGGAAGAGGCTGTCCTGGAGAGCGACCGGGCACGTGGTGTCGGCGACTCTGTCCGGGTGGAGTGGGGCAGCAGATTGTGGAACGCGGTTGTCCTCGAAAAGCAACCTGCACCATCTCTACTGGACACCGCCCTACCTGATAAACGACTGAGGAGAGCAACACAGATAGTGTCGTCTTTTGTATCTACAGCGCTGGCACCATCACAAGGTGACAAAGAAGAGCCAACTGATGATGCAGCTGAGCCACCGCCTCTGCTGGAGGATGATGTTGTATGTTGCACAGCTGCATACTACGTTATATACTTATGAATGCTTTCCTATAGGAAATTATCTCAATCAAGCAGCCAAGACCATCTAGAGCATCGAGTGGTGAGTATTATTACTATTATATGCACAGCGACGATCATTATGCCTTATCTGTTCTCAGAACCTGGGACTTCGAGATCAACGTCTTCATCCCCATTTCCGGACTGTGGTTTGGGGCCACGTACCTCAACTCCAGGTACCTCTACTGAACAAGCAGAAGTCACCACCAAAGTACCGGCTGCTGCCTCGTCCCCAATTCCAGACACAGAGGGTAATGGCGGGGTACATATTGCCCTCCCCACAGAGAGTAAAACACCTGCAGTAGACTCAGGCTTTTTGACATCCTGTATAATAGGTTCGGCTTCATCTCATACTTGCGTACATACGTACATGTGTACTTGCCCAACATCCATTTTTTGTTTAATTCTAACAGAGCGTAAACAGCCGACATCAATGAGGGGAAGGGGAAGGGGAAAGGGAAGGGGAGACAAGGGAAGAGGAGACAAGGGAAAGGGAAAATCAAGTACGTGAGTTTGTCATGTATGTACGTACTTAGAGCTATGCACTTGTCCACATACGTATGTACATATGTACATAATGTGTTTGTGCATGTTGGCTGCAAAAGCAACTATGTACACATATTGTTAAGCTAAAGCGAGGTAACCCAGTGGTCTAAGTGGCACAATTTACGTTTGCATGTTGTCCAACAGTGCATATGCTTGGAGGAAACACTGTTTGAGCTCCTGCTTGCCAAATATTGTGCCTTCTAGTAAAATAGTATGTACGTATGCATGTTCATATTATGTCCATGAGTGTATACGAAGTTATGTACGTACAATAATTATAATAGTGTATGTCTCCACAGGGAAACACCCACAGGCAAAAATGGTTACTGAAGAAGAAGGGAAACCTGCCACAAAGAAGAAGAAAACGACCAGTCATGGTTCGTAGGCATGTATGTACGTACGTATGTACATACGTAAGTAAGTAATAACATAGTGCATCAACATAGTGTATACGTACTTACTTACAGTACATGTATATACATGTATTTCTGACGTAACGTACATATGTTTACTTCAATGCAGACACAGAAGAACGCAACCTAACCAACGAACTTCTAGTGCAAATGCAGAAAACACAGATGCTTATTTTGCAGCAACTGCAGCTGAACAACACCTCCCTGACCCTGCCGCAAGCACCTCCATCGCCTGCACCACCCAAAATGCCAGCCACTGACCCATTGGATGACATTCCAGACGAAGTGTTGTCCGAGGCTTGGGAGTCACTAACAATAACAAACAGTTTTGTGTCACCTAATAGCCCAGTTCCCAGCCTCACACCCACCCCAGAACTTATGCCTATGAACAATTTTCCCAGATATTCGATGAGTCAACCCCTCCCTAGCTTTTCAATGCTACCACAGCCAGCGCACCCACAGCAGCTTCAGCCCTCACACTCAACCATCCAGCCTCAGTACCAGCCCTCCCCCTCTACCAACCACCCTCTGATCTCCACCAACCGGCCGCAATTCCAGCCTACGATATCCACCAGCTTGCCGCAATACCAGCCGCAATTCCAGCCTACGATATCCACCAGCTTGCCGCAATACCAGCCGCAATTCCAGCCTACGATATCCACCAACTTGCCGCAATACCAGCCTCCGATCTCCACCAACCAGCCGCAATTCCAGCCTACGATATCCACCAACTTGCCGCAATACCAGCCTCCGATCTCCACTCAGCCACTGCTTCCCTCGACCCCACCACGGGCAGTGATGATGCCGCCACCAACATCATCTCCCAGGCGACCAATAAGCGAAATAATGAGCCGGTACTCAAAAGAAAAAGATGCCGGGCGAGTGGCTGTACACCTTGCCCAGTTTTATTTCTTTGGAGAGAGTGTAATGGCGAAGACAACAGCTGCAAGGCTTGATCCTATCAAAATGGAGGAGATAAAGCATTTGATAATTTCAAAATTTGCTGGAAACAGGTCAATGGCTGACAAAGAAGACTTGTGGCGTAGATGCAGAGTTGCCATTGGGCAAAAATGTAAACTGTTGCGGGCAAAGAAGGGGAGCTAAGATATACGCTTCATATCACCTCTCACATGTGGACCACCATTACATAGTGCACCAATCACATCATTTATTTCTGTAGGATTTACTCAATCAATTTACTATTCAAAAATGGGAAAGAAAACAATGCAAGCGCTATAATAAAATTTGAATGTGACAACGAAACTTGAGATTACATATGTGTATGTCAGTAGCCTGTTGCAGCTCCTTCTACTGTAATAACTTTTGGTACTACTTTTCGTAGGTGATTTATGTACTTGTTACATTTTGTGACATCAACCGTGTCCCAGAATTTTTTTATTCCTAAAACCAATTCAGCTTTTGTGGTTGGCCTTACTTCACGTCTGATGAATTCTTTGAGCTCATGCCAAAGATTCTCTATAGGGTTCGTATCGGGAGATTCAGGAGGGGTTTTCCACCAGTTTATAGATTCCATCTCAAAAAATCGCCTTGCTGCTTTTGAAGTGTGTTTAGGGTCGTTGTCTTGCATCAATTTATGAGAGTCAGGAAACGTATGTCTTATGAATGGAAGGAGATGTGATCTCAACAGTGAAATGTAAAATTCAGCATCCATTATGCCCTCAAAAATAGCAACTGGTGTAGGCCCTTTTCGACTTATTCCGGCCCAAACATGAAGTTTTATTGGGTGCTTTGGGCGGGGTTTTAAAACAGCTGGTTCACCCATTTTTCTAAAAGAATGGCGTCGATGACTCTCAAGTTGCACTGTAGTCTCATCTGTCCAGATTACATCACTAAAACCATTGTTAACAGCTTCAGTAAAATTATCACAGGCCCATATAAAACGCTTAATCTTGTTTTGTCGTCTGATAAGCTGACAGTACTTTGATCCTCTGAAAGTCCACCCTAACATTGAACGGCAGCGAATGATGGTAGAAAATGAGATTGAAATTCCCCGAGCTGTTAGAAGCTTGTGTATCTGAGTTGCTGTGGTTTCATCATCATTTTTCATGGCCTGATCAACTATATATCTGACTTGGGGGGTGATTTTGGAGGGCCTTCCAGAGCCTTCTTTCCGTGCTATAGTTTGAGTTTGCTGGAATCGTCTTAAAAAGCGTGCCACTGTTTGTCTAGTTGTCCGTATGTCCTCAACTTTAAGAGCAGAAACTATTTGCGATGGTTGCAGTCCTGCACTGTTGTAAAAAAGAACCCTCTGCTTCTCATATATTGATAGGACCATTTTTCAATGTACAGTGGCCTGTAATAATGCACACATTCATTCGTTATTGGTGAAGAGTGAGTCATCACAACGAGAGATTATTTTGCGGTGACACCGTAATTAATGTTCTACACAATTCTTAAAAACGCGACATGGATATGTATGTATAATAGAGGCGAAGGAAGGGCATTTTTGGCGAGTGGGAGCGAGCCAACATACAATTGCATATGTGCTTTTTAGTGACAAGCTCTCCATAGATGCAGGTAAAACAGCATTGCCTAACCTGCGTGCGAAAGCCAGAGCTCCCGCACTCATTGGTTGGCGTTGCAGAAAACAATCACTGTGTCCAGGCTGTCGTATATATACAATTCAGGCCGTTAGCACAACTAAGCTGGCTCGCTCCCGCTCGCCAATAATCCGCTGAGGTATATACCTGCCAGTACAGTCGCACTTTTACGTAAGTATTCACCGTATTTTCCACTTTTCCCCTAGCCTAGCTCCTAGTTTAGGGTTACACGTATTTTATATTGCTGTCACAATAGACATAAACTCACCAGTAAGATTCAACTCAGTATTATAGCTAGCCTGCAGTCCTGCTCAGTGATAAAACTGAAGTGATTGCTACGTATTTATACACGTACGTATGTGTATACGTACAACCTACAGTGATAAAATGCATTTGTGTCCATATCAAAGAGCCATAGCGTACTTTATGTCGGTGAAAAGAACAAATTACTACGTACTTCAATCATGTACATACATACAATGTACAGACAGGTGTAGCTACACGTCCTACAGTGATAAAATGCACTTATGTAGCAACACTACAGCATACCTACGTACTACAGCAAGGATTGTACGTAATGTTACTACAGTGGTTAAACCAACCAGTGCCACATGTGTACCGCGTCGTAAAAGGCCAAAACTTCATGCAAGCACTGAGTACAATACCATAGCAACACCTTTAAGTTTTGGAGTTGTAACACAACTACGGTGCATTTTTTTTGACTGGTACCGTACGTCTTGCCTTTTTTGGGCATGACCTTTGTTCACAAGCCACGGCCGCGGCTTACCAAAACGAGAACCCTCACCATTATCCACATCCACACCGGTCACCCCTTCGACGATCGGCGATCAGCGGAAGCCAAGCGGAGCGCGACGGGCAAAACAAGACGGAGGCGGAGCGCAGGGGCGAAAGTTACACATTTCGAAAATGAAGGAGTGGCAGCTTGATACGATCTACCCTACGAACTTTCACAGGACGTATCTTCCAATAGTCGATTATGCACCCACCACCTCCTCCATCTCCCTCCGCAACTACATCACTGAGGAGGCCTCTGAGGATGTTTGGAGGGAACTCTGCACCACCTATATATCGTCTTTCAACGACTCAGAGTCCAGCACGGAGCCGTCAGTCCCTGTCCCACTCCTTCTGCGACCTCTGTTCCTACATCTCCGCACGACGAGGAAGGAGCATATCAACCTCCTGTCGAATGGGGCAGGGAAGTCGTTTGTTGCAGCCATGTTCTCCATCCTCGACATTGAGATGATTGTGAGGACATCGACCACCAACGACCCAGGAAGCGACTGGTGTGGGGTGGATGGTGAGAAGGTGTCAGGGGTGGTGTGATGTGGCGGTGGTGAGTGGGGGTGTGTGGTGGCTTATATGGGAGATCAAGGGAGGCGAGGAAAAGGGTGAGGTGCAGCTGCTGGCCGCCATGAGAGCGAGGAGCAGCATGCAAGGGAGCTGGCCCTTTGGTAAGTAATGGATAAGGCATAGGTGGCGTTCTGGTACAGGACATATTACGAGGCTGTTTACTTACCGGATTAAGGAAACAGTATGGGCTAGGTACTATCCAACAAATCTGTTGCAGGACAGCATGAACCCTAAGGGTGAATGCTGTCCAGTTAGGGCTTATGCTGTCATGTCTGGGCATATAATATGTACTAGGCATTCAAACCTATGTGTTGCCTTTTTTGGGCACGACCATTGTTCACAAGCCACGGCCGCGGCTTACCAAAACGAGAACCCTCACCATTATCCACATCCACACCGGTCACCCCTTCGACGATCTGCGATCAGCGGAAGCCAAGCGGAGCATGACGGGCAAAAGAAGACGGAGGCGGAGCGCAGGGGCGAAAGTTACACCTTTCCAAAATGAAGGAGCGGCAGCTTGATACGATCTACCCTACGAACTTTCACAGGACGCATCTTCCAATAGTCGATTATGCACCCACCACCTCCTCCATCTCCCTCCGCAACTACATCACTGAGGGGCCTCTGAGGATGTTTGGAGGGAACTCTGCACCACTATATATCAGTCTTTCAACGACTCCGAGTCCAGCACGGAGCGTCAGTCCTTGTCCCACACCTTCTGCGACCTCTGTCCGACATCTCCGCACGACGAGGAAGGAGCATATCAACCTCCTGTCGAATAGGGGCAGGGAAGTCGTTTGTTGCAGCCATGTTCTCCATCCTCGACATTGAGATGAATGTGAGGACATCGACCACCAACGACCCACGTAGCGGTACGTGTGTGTGGGATGTGGATCGGTGATCAGGTCGGGGTGGTGGATCTGTGCGGACACGAAGTGATGTGAGTCGCTGTGGTGCTATAGAGGGAGATCAAGGAAGGCGAGGAAAAGGGTGAGGTGCAGTTGCTGCCGCCGTGAGGTGACGAAGGAGGAGACATGCAGGGAGCTAGCCTATGGTTGAGCGTGAAACACGAGAACAAAACTGTGATAGATGTGAGGGAGAGGTGCCAAGAGGCCAGCTCATTCATTCCTCTATGTGGCGAGAACTATGATGAAAGTGCTATTAAGCGGTGGGGTTGATTATACTTATAAATGAGCGTTTAATGCCAAAGTGTTTCTACGAACACTACACTACAAAAACGTACTGTAGTATAATTACAATATACTCTGATCTACACGCGAAGCCCAGAGCTTTTCTAAGTGTAGCTACGCCTGCTACAGCGTAGCTAAGCCGTAGCTACTACTTCTAGAAAATACAATGACACGTGTGCGTAAACGAGATCGTAGTATTACTCTGGTGGACTCGAAGAGCGTAGTTTTACTACAAGTCTATACACTGTTAAAAATATGGTGTTCTCTAACACCCCATTTTCTGTACCAAAAACTGGCAGGGTGTATTGGAGCACCTCAGGGGTGTTCGTTACGCTTAAGTTGATGTTTACAAACACTCTTGGGGTGTAGAGTAAACCATGGCACATTCTAGTGCAACCCCATTTGCCAAGGGGTTCAGAGACTAAGCTGGCAGGACCAAGAAGAAGTGGACTGGGGTCCAGCCATCCTGCCGACTGTGCCAATTTGCACCCTGAATACAATGCAGTCCCTCAAGCCAGACCCTTGAGCCCTTCAGCGTCTTGTTCGCATAACTAGATGCATGGACTACCGCGGAAAACAAGCTCTCTGCACCCTCGAGTGGCATACTTCCCCTCTCTTTCTCATCTTTCAAGTAGCTGACAGACATGTGGTTGAACTGCGAATTTAGGGCGTCGCGCAATCCACAAAAGCGTTGTGAGCTATATAAATGCATGCGATGGTGGAATATGTTCCAAAGAAGTGAGCAGATCTCAGTGTAACGGTGTAGCTATAATATCCCTCTAAGCTCTATATACAGGGTCCGATTCCAACTGTCTGACGGGAGGTACGCTGCTTCCTCGCACGTAGCTACGTATAACCATCTTCTTCTCACAGCCGCGAGACCTCTCGGACTCCTACGCCTCCGCCTAGGTCCAAGCTGGAATTTGACCAGTTTGGGTAAGTCGGTGGCTGAAGGAATGTGTTACTGCATTAGCTATAGCTTCAACAGAATTTTTTTAGAAACAAGAGAATTCCACCAAAATCACCCTTGTCACACTCTCGCCCCTCACCATCTTTTCACTGGCCCAGTCAGTCGCAGCCAGGCTACACTCCAGAATGGGTGAAAAAACTTGAGAATGTGTGAGTTTAGCTAAGTGGATATATAATTATAATAACTTTCCACAGCGAGTCCCCTCATGTTATCACCAAAGAAAACCGTCTGTAAGTTAGCTTTGGGGTTACACAAACAGTTCTTTTCTTTTTTATAGCGCAGAGAGATCTGGCCAATTATGTGTCTAAGTGCAAAATAAGCGTTTGAGATGGTGGTTGCATTTGGTGCTTTTCCAGTGTTCCAAAAACCCGACCAGTGTTTGAGGAGGAGGACAGGAGAAGGAGAGAGAGAGAGGAGGACATAGGAAGGAGAGAGCAGCAGGAGGAATTGAGGAGGCAACGTCATATTGTATTTTGCTGACAAATGAGACCAGTAGACATTGACATACTAAAATATACGTACCATCAGAAAAAACGCACCAAATTTACGAAGTTGTTTCTACACACTACACTACAAAAACGTACTGTAGTGTAATTACAATATACTCCGATCTACACATGTAGCCCAATGTTTTTGTAAGTGTAGCTACAACTGCTACAGCGTAGCTACACAATACACAGCTATAATTACGCTGGCGTATTATAATAATGATACTACTCACACCTGGGAGAGCGCAGTTTACCACGACCGCAGCTACACGTAGCGGTCAGTCACCCACTGAGTTCTGTCAACCAAAGCGGTCAGTCACCCTCTTGGGATCGACGCCATGGGAGCTCCGAAGTTTTTTTATAAGCGTACCCACCGGGTCATCAGCCCTGCAGTTTCTTGGAGAGCGAGTCAGTGCAGTCACCAAGTGGGATAACGTCGGACGTGCGTATGACGAGCGAAGACGACCACGCGAGCGAGACTGCGACCGAGCGAGCGGCACAACTGGCAGAGACCGCCGCGGACAACGAACAGGCGGACGCGCAAGGTCAAGAGGCGATGGACGGAGGCCTTGAAGTAGATCAGACCTCGGATCAGACAGCGGCAGCCGAGGGCTCAGCCGACGGTTTCTCAGCGGAGCCGCCGACTGTCGAACAAGGGGGCGGGGCAGTACATGTAGCGGAACCGACTGCTGCGCGAGTGGTGGAACGTCTAAGAATTAGATGGGGGTGAAACAACTCCAAAAAATACGACGGGAAGGTGGAGGATGTCCCAGCTCAGTGGGTGATCGATGGGAGTTTGGCTGAAGGAGGCCCGGTGACAGTGAACATCGGGGGAGGAAAAACCTGGGCTGTGACAGTGACGCAGAGAAATATTTATCAGCAAAATCCTCTGGATTGGGCTCTCCCCATTAAGCGGAGCAGACATCAATCACCGGTAAGCACATAATTTCAGTTCAGCATGTGGAATGTGTTCATTGCCTTTGTATCAAATGTTTCTGCCTCCGTTTCTGCAGCACTGCCACCAGACCAGCCAATCACCTCCTGCTGCTAATTTTGTTGCTGACCAGAAACTGTGCAAACCTGTAAATGACACCTTTTTCTCTTTTCAACCATTACATTGCCATCTTTGCAGAGGACAAAAGAAAGGGAAAAGAGAGAGCTGAAAATGATAGAGAGTGTGATGCTGGAGAAAACCCCTGCAAGAATTTGAAGCATGTAAGTTGCTGTATAGTAGCACTGCTTACTGTTCTTTTCACATATATAAACGAGAGGTGGAAGAAAGGGAAAAGAGAGTGGCAAGCTATTGAAGGTTCACGAGAAAGGTAACAGAAAATAGTACTATCACAATTCAGTCAACTTGATAAACTTCATGTGTACTATTATTGCCTTAGGAGAGCCAATCACAACACGAGCTCAGCACCTGAACCACCTACTAAACTACCAACCAGGAAGGCGGATACATGTAAGTAAAGCATGCACTGAGCCACCTTTAGTTTACTCACTGCTCAAACACTTCAGGGTGTGAAGATAAAACTTTGGCAAAAGCATCCAAAGGGGTTAAAAATTTCACTCAAAATCTTCATCAGATGACTAAAGCTATTAATGAAGGGTTTGAGAAGTTATGCAGCTTCTTTCCATCAGCTTCTACGTCAATTGTACCAGCCCCACCAGCTTCTATGTCAATTGTACCAGCCCCACCAGCTCCCACATCAATTGTACCAGCCCCACCAGCTCCCACGTCAATAGAAAACTTTTTACGCCGAGGAATTTAATTATTTTTAATTGTTCCGCTCGTCGCGTCCGGAGTACTGGGAGACAACGGATACCCGTAGAACACAATACAAAATAGCCGTGGAGCGGAGTATTCTTTTTAACCGAACTGTGGAAAATTAAACAACCTCGAAGGTCCAGTTGCAGCAAGAACGAAGTCGCTAGCTCTCACCGTTCCCGGGCTGTGCCGCGTCAGATTATTCGAGTTCCAGACAGTAAAAACATCACGAGCAGCGATACTGTGGGCGCCAGTACGAGTTCAGTCGAGTTAAATGACACTGACATACCTGGAGCACTTCAGATCCTTGTTTTCTGCCTCGAGGAGTTCAATCCTCGAAAGCAGTGCTTTCTGAACTAGTACCTGTGTACTCCTGTCAGCGGCAGACACAGAAGTAAAACTGGAGGAGAGAACAGTACCTGCTTCTGTCGAGGTTGCTGTTGAGAAACTGTCATCTGTTGGAAGTTCATGGAGCTGATACTCCGTTTCCAGCTGTTCTCCAACTTGTGCTACCAACAGAGGGTTTTCTTCAACCTCTGCTTCATTATCTGAAACTGCCGCAGTGTCATCTTTGGCCGATGTACTCCCCGAGGTTGACGTACTTTCCACTTGACTAAACAGGTTTCGAGCTGCCTCTCGTGTCTTAGCTCTCCTTGCTCGAGCAGTCCACGTCTTTTTCGGCAATGCAAACCTCTTGCCTAGACTCAGCTGAGGATCGTGTTTGGCGTCGCCTTCAGTGAAGTGTCGACTACACACTCGGTGGTGACAGTCGATGTCAGCATCGTTCTGTTCAGAGCCGTCAGCCACTCGCAGCCTCTTGCTTTTTTCCTTAGGTACGCCGATGCATGGACACCACTATGGGTCTTTCTTTTCTTCCGAGTATTCCGCACACAATGCCACGTGATCACCAGGCATGATTTGGCGTTCCTCACACATGGGAACTGACGGGGACTACATGTCTGTTGGTTCTGGTTGCACCTGGTGCATGCACGAGACAGTTCTAGCATATTACTGGATATGCGTTATATTGCGGACTTACGGTTACTGTGAGCGTCTGGGGGCATTCGTAATATCGTGCTATGTTTGTGTACAATCTCATGGCTCGCTGTGAAGACTACTTTGTAGCTCTCCGGGACTTGACGTAAAACGTGTAATTTCAAACTTCTAATCAAATTCTTTCGCTTAGCGTAAAGTTGTCTATTAGTACCAGCGGTCCTCTTACGTCAATTGTTACCGCAGCCGCCACCAGCTCCCACAGTCAATTGTACCCAGCCCCACCAGCTCTCTATGCGTCAATTGTACAGCCCCACCAGCTCCCACATCAATTGTACAAGCCCCACCAGCTCCCACGTCAATTGTACCAGCCCCACCAGCTCCCACGCCAATTGTAACAGCTCCTACTGTTATCGCTCCACCACTTGCCACTTCCACCCAAACACCTGCGTTTGTTGAACTTAATGACGAAGACACCAGTGCACTTTTAGAATCACTTTGCTCCCTCCCTTTCACTTACAATAATTGATTCTTAACTTCCCCTCCTACGAACATTACTTGGCACATAATCGGACATCTCATCTTCGCAGGTTGTGGATAAGACAGTTTATTAAATTTAAATACAGAGCATCAGAGTGTTGACAGACATGAATAATTATTATAGCTCCTTAAATCATCGTCTCATGAGAGCAGAGACTGCAGCATACACCACCTCAGCTCCGCCCACCCCAATCATGAGTCCATTGAACGCCTGTGAAGTCCTTCTTCCTCCGCTAGTACTGTTACTATTACTGCCACTGGATCTTCGACGTATAGGAAAACTCCTCGATCTGCTCAGGTAGTGTCCTAGTAGTCTTGCTGGCTGCGGATGAGCCCCTCTGGTCCTCTCTATCATCACTCAGAGCTATTTCGGATGACGTTGTCGATATTGTGGCAGCGCTGAGGGGATGTCCCTCCTCGTCAATGAACTCAAACTCGCCGCTCTCAAGAGAATTCGCTTATAGTTACTACAGCCGTCCATCCACACCACCACGAAGAAACCTCTGGTCGCCTACAATTCCTCTTAAACATATAACATCAACTGCTCCATCGTATCCTCCCCAGTATTGCATCCTCTTCTACCTCTTCATCTCTTCCACAACAACCGCAGAATTATGGGCACCTGCAACAGGCCTCTTCTACTTCTTCAATGAAACAATGTGAATCAGGATAGGTGGACCGAATAAAAGGTAATAAGCTAGTTCGCAAAATGGAGACGTAAAATTCGGCATTCATTGTTCCTTTAAAAATCACAACAGGTGTAGGGCCACGTTTGCTAATTCCTGCCCACACATGAACCATAACTCATTGCACGCGGCGTGCGTACGTACACCCGCAATGTTGTCCACGCGTAATTATTTTGCGCACGCGTCAAATAGCGCGCACACTCCCTTTTATGTAATTTTACGTGGCCACTATAGTGGCGCTACGCGGAGGAAGATTAACGGCCATTATACTGGCCTTCCGTGTGCAACGAATTAATAGGATGCTTGGGACGAGGTTTCAGGGTTGCTTGTTCACCCCTTTTCCTGTAGGAGTGCCTCCTGTGGGTCTCCAGTTGAACAGTAGTCTCATCGGTCCAAATCACATCCTCAAAGCCATTATTAAGATTCTCTATGTAATTTTCGTATGCCCATTGAAGTCGTTTGTTTGTTCTGACTCCTGATTAATTGACAGTATTTGGAACCCCTATAGGTCCATCCGAGAGATGAATGGCTGTGAGGTAGATAACCTTATTGATATGCCACATGCAATAAGGAGAGTATGTAGTTGAACAGCAGTAATCTCGTCATCCTCTCTCATTCTTCGCTCTACAAGTTGCAGTACTCGATTGGTTAATTTTCGAAGGTCTTCCCGAGCCTTCCTTGCGAAATATTGCACCTGTTGCCGAAAACCTTTTAATGAAACGTGCTATAGTTTGCCGTGTAGTAACAATGTTCTCGGCCATTAGAGCTGATAATATTTGTGATGGTGAAAGTCTAGACTCGTGGAAAAACAAAATACGCTGCTTTTCATAGGTAGAGAGCACCATCTTAACCGATCCCTGCCGGTTATTAAGCATAATAAACTTTTTACTTATGTAGAGCAAGCTAAACGCTACAAAAACGTGTGGGCAGAGAGGTACGTACTTACATATAAAGTTTCCACTAATGTTTCCACTAATGTTGGTGCTTCACTTGAAGACCTGTTGGCTGTCAATCTCTTGCAGTCAAATTCAGCACCTGGCTTTTATACTCTTAACTGCTACAATGTTTGCACTGCTAAACCACATTGTAGTAATAGCAGTGTAGCAATCATCTACCCACAAACAATTGTAGTCGCGGTAACAGTGTACCTACTTTGTAGTATTAGTGTAGTTACATCGTAGCATCAGTGTAGCTACCGATACAATATACAGTTACACAGGGATTACACTACAACAATCGTAATGTAGTGTAATGCAAGGTGTGGGAACTACACAGTGTAGTCTTGTTGTATCTACAAAAAAAACAGTGTCGTTTTTTCTGACTGGTACTGTACTGTAAGCAGTGCATACCACTGTTTAAGTGTACATGTTTAGTCCTGTACAAGACGAACGGTGATACCACAGAATACATGAGCTCTATTTGATACACATTAAATGGTACGATGAAGAAGACGAGGCGGAGACATTGCGCACTACAAGCAACAATACTGTCGGTGCTGTAAACCACACAAAGGGGGACTACGCCTCCAAAACGGTGGAGCCCCTAGAATGACGATGCAAATGATGTCTGTCCACTGCACCTGGTTTCTACTGCGAAGTCCACCTCACCGAGGCCTTTACCAAACCAGTCTCTAACACAACCCGCCTTCATCAAGGGATGACAGCGATGAACGTGACGAAATGTCTCAAACTGGACAACACTCTCCATGCCCTGGCCCCGAAAAAAGGGATGGATGGACGATCAGCCGCATCCAGAATCCTGGACGCAGTTGGCCCTCTCGCCAGAGTGCTCGAAGAACACCAGGCCAGCCCAACCCAGGCATTCAAGTATATTGGGAACACCCACGCAAACATCGCCACTGAGCGGGGAAATGGATCGTATAACACCTAAACAAAGACTTACGACCCCTCGTGGAAGAACCCAACAGGTTTGTGATGTCCCCTCCACCGCTTTTCTCTGAGAAGGCCGCCAAGGAGCAGGAGCACGTCGATTCCGTGCGATCCCGGCCTCACCCATGGACAGCTTTAAAGAGTTGGTCCCTGAACTAGCCTACAGTATCTCTGGAAGCGCTACAATGACTGCCAAAATTATATTACAGAAGGCTTGGTCTCCATATCAACTGTGGTATTGGCCCAAACTCAGACAGCTTCTTGGTTTACAAAGGGGTTCACCCTAGATATCATGCTGAAGCTCCGGAAGTTCATGAGTTGGGTGTATTTTTGGTGCACAAATGGTGCTATGTAAAAGGTCCTCACAACCTGCCCTCTTCAGCCATTTTGCAAGCTCAAGAATCTGTGTTGCATGTATTAGTTATGTCACGTCCGTGAGGTACGTTGCCGGAATAAATCACTCGGCCCTCGGGACTCGTCATTTATTCCGGAAACGTACCGAACTACAGACATGACATAAGTAATTTATGTCGTCATGACCCGCATTGCTACGGATAATGGCGCAAAAATTCTTCTTTGTCTCGACCTAAACCAGTTTTCAAACAGGTTTTTCCTGCTTCTCCGCCATACTGCATCTCGTGCGCTAGTCCCTCTGGCCTTCTCCTGTTCTCCCTCACTCTAGTGCTCTTCGTGCCATCCCTCACCATGACGGATTGGAATCCAGATAACCCGGCAGACTTGGGATATGAGAGGAGTTGGGATGGACTCAGCCGCCGCCGGCGAAGAAAGTGAAGACCACTAAATTTCTGAAGCTCAAGAAAGTTGGCGCTAAGTCCGATGTGGAGAACTTTTGAATCCGAGATCTCCCGTTTCGTAAGTCCATCGAAAGGTTTAGAAACTTACCAGCAGCCATTTTGCCCCAAAAAGACCGCTGTGTCTACGCGCTGGGCGCTGAAGAACTTCGAAGACTGGTCAGCATCGTACAACTTGCGCCACCCTGATTCGTCTTGTCCTGCAGGCATACTACTAGTTGACGATCCGAAACTCCTCTCGTTTTGGCTGCAAAAGTTTATTATATCAATAGGAAGAAGACAGGTGAACAACGCTTCACCTGCTATTGTGTGGCCTTCATCGCCATAGGAAAGAGAAGAAAGAAGTGCCGTTCGATATCTTCTCTCCTGAGTACCCTGCTTTTAAGCAGCTGATGACAACCTGTGACGGTTTGTACTGTGAGCTCAGGGAAGAGGGGGTAGGAGCAACTTCTACGCCGACACTAACGCTGCCTGATGCTGAAATTGACCAACTATGGCCATCTGGTGTTTTGTCTCTTTCCAGCCCGCAAGGCCTGTTGAACGCAGTGTTCTTATACAATGGCCGAAATTTCTTGCTTCGTGGAGGAACAGAACACAGGGAGCTGAAGTTGTCTCAGGTTAAAAATAGTACATCCCCTGAAGGAAGAGTGTGTTACACTTACACAGAGAATGTTTCGAAGAATCAAAGGGGCGGTGTTGGTCAGCCCGATCTCCTTCGTCCGTCAGTTCAAAGATGAAGATATGGGTGAGCGTTCTCATATTTTTTACTTACGTCCAGTGGCTAAGGTTCCAGTTAGTCTTTCTACACCTTGCTTCACTTCAGTAGCTATTGGCAAAACACTCTAAGCAAAATGGTTAAGACAATGTGCAAACAAGCCTCAATCTCGGGGAAGAGAACAAATCACTCCCTTCGGGCAAAGCAGGAGTGCCTGAAAAAGTCACCCAAGACCGCAGTGGGCACAGGTCTATTGATGGCCTTCGCAACTATGAAAGAATCTCAGAGGAACAGCAGGCAACTGCATGCAAAATTTTGTCAGGTAGCACTCGACCAGAGACTGCTACTCCTGCTGTTGCAGTACAGAACGACATGCAGTTGCCGTACAGAACAATATGCAACATCAAATGTATTGCCCAGTGTATCGCCAGCAGCAGCCTTCTTGCTCTTTTTCTGGTGCAGTCATGCATGAACAATTGTCATCCAAGGACCACAGCAAACTAGTATTTCCCCTTTTAGTAGTGTAAACTGTCTCACAGGAAGTTGATATAGACCACAATGCGGTTACTTCGCCCTGATATAGTGTGTGGCGGGCGCTTTTGATCCACCCACACATGACGACATAATGGCTGCTATCTTACACAAGAGATGTCTCAAGATGAAATGCATACGTCATTCTCCAATGTAGCTGTCCTCCAACTTTTGCTTGGTCCCAGCCTGTTTGGAGCGCAGGCCGACATCCTTGTGGCGTACCGAGGGCAGGGGCAGAGCCCACAGATAACACCTGATAGTCAAGAACAAGGGCTGGAGCAGAGCCCTGAGATGCCCGCTCATCAAAGGAAGGGGTAGACCCTCAAGATCACGCCAAATCACCAAGGACAAGAGCTGGGGCAGACCCCAGAGATGTTCAACGTTCAGCGCCTGTCGCTAGGGCAAAGCTCCTTTATGGCGGACCACGAGGACTGGAGATTTGAACAGGTAGAGGAAGGGATGAGCACTGTCCTTTAGCCCTCACCCTTCGAGACCACGGTGATGGTCATGATGGAAAAGCAAAGGTGATGCAGTCGAGCAGAGACTCAAATCCCCAGCAGGATGCACCACCTGAGACTGACACTACTACTACTACGACATCCAGAGGCTTCTCTGCGACTGACGCAGGGAAGAAACTAGGCAGGGGGCGAAGGGTTCGTGAGTACGATGCTAGGCCCGCGAAAGAGCTGAACTGCACTGCACTGCACAAGCCACTGCAGGCAGGACTTCACATTGATAGCAGGCATTGCGGATAGATCAAATTTTACCACAGAGCTGGACTCTATGGTGTTTTCCCAGTGGATCCCGAGTAAAAGCTGCCTTGACCCGTCTTGGCTGTCCCAAAGAAGGTGTGGTGCCACTTTACAGGGAGAGACATGCATAGTGGTGTCACATGCAGTAAAATACGCGCATGTGACGAGTGTCTATATGCGGAGACAAACGTCCATTCGCAGTGACAAACACAACCGCACACAGCAACAAACGTGTTCTCACGCGGAGACGAAAACGATCGCACCTCAAGTTTGGTTTTTACTCACTCTGTCACAACAAAACAGCCATGTTAATGAGTTGTATGTACCTCCAATTTATAGTGTCCCATAGCAATGAAGTAGAAATGGTCTCTCTGGTCCTTCCCCTGACTGATATCACCTGGTTACACAATACAAAGTTAAACATACAAACGGAAGGCACAACATGCCACCCAAAGTTGCAGTAATGAATCCAGCAAAGGACATCAGACAAGAAGGCAAGTAGTAATTCATTATTAACTCATTCCACTCCGCGAATTGGGCACGCACGGACACGCCCCAGCTCCTAGTTTTTAGATAAAATTGCGTCGTGTTTTGCGCGGGTGTGTTGGAGCGCCCACTGTGGGTCAAGAGTGAACCGGACGGCACTATCTTGCCCTGGAAGTAAGAGCTACACCTTCGAGGGACCAAACAATCACGGTATTGCACTTGTATGGCGCTGGATGTGGGACTAACAACTGGATGACATCGCAGGTTAGTAACGCACGCACACGCTAAGTCTGTAGCAGTAGTTTTTGTGGCTGTAATGGTTATTCGGTTGATCAAGAAGGGCTTAACAATATTTTACAGTCATCTGTAAGAAGTACAACAATAATACTCAGGTGGCTGCCATAGCACTAGGGCCATAGACCACGCACCCAGAGCAATGGGCGGAACCGTTAACACACGAACATACACCATATGAACATGAGGTGTCTGTCTCACCTCCCAGACACCTCAACTCACCCCTTCCACCAGCGACACCCTGCAGCTCCCCAGATGCAATCTGAGACTGGGTTTGTTGTACACAGGGACTATCGCCGTATAACCTAACCTTTCTTAGCTCCCAAACATCCAAAATAAAATCTTTAACAAGGCCAAGCAAAGAACCAAAATTATCCTCCCACAGTTCACTACCCAGCTTTCCTGAAACTATCAACCGACTGGAAATGCTCAAACCCATCATCCCCAAGCTTCCCCTGCAGGGCAACTAAGAAATTGCTCCTAAGACTACTATATGCTGGACACTCCCACAACACATGACTCACACTTTCACACTCATCATCACACAACAGGCACTCTTTCACCCCTCCCTCCCCCTATGCCTGCCCAGTTCCTCATTTAGCCCATGCGTGCCTGACCTGAACCCTGAACTTAAACATTAATCTAGACCCAGCATCACTTTTCCCATGCAAGTACTTTTTGAACTTTACCACCTTGTTAAATGTCTTATACAATAACAGCTTTAATTCTAATCTCCCTCTCATTAATACTGTCCCCTATTATAGACAAAAAGCCCTTCAAGGAGCAATCCCCATTTTGAATATCATGCAACCACTCTGCCTTGTCAAGACCTAATGACGAAAAGAGATCATCAATGACCTTACTCCAACCCTTCCTCTGCCTGCCTCTTCGTGGCTTAAAATTCCATAAAAGACATTTCAGCCCCAATTCTGTTGTAAAGCCTCTCCAACTGAAATGTGGCTGAATGCGTTTACTTTGTGTGTTGTGCATCTCGCAGACGGACATACAGCTCAGATTTTCTTCGAAATCTGGGGAGAATGTCTATGCTTTGCTTGAATAGCGTTTTGGTGCGTTGTTACATATTGTTTTATGCTGTCATATGTAACACTGCATTCCATTCCTGTCATGTGTGTATAACTTGCTGTTCATACTGCTAAATGTAAGTAATAGTCTATTAGTAGTTTTGACATGTACTTCTCGAAGCAAATTGTCGGGCACAAGGTCGGAGAAGAGGAGCAAGTCTTGCAGAAGTAGTTGCTGCGGTGTCTCTTCTTGCTGCGGTCACTGCAGACGACACATTCCTGCATAAGTTCTCTCTTCCCAAGCAGGTGGAGCTGTCCATTGAGACGCTCTGGATCCTGTCCTGTCGAGGAATGCAGCCGTTTTCGTGGACACCGTAGTTTCCAAAGACCCAGCTACAGTCCTATACTAAGCAATGTGGCCCCATGCAGCTTTAGCTAGCTACCGCCAGAAGATCCACATGTCGTTCGCATGGCGGCAAGACGATCGATGCGCTGCTCTTGCCATGTTGATGCACGTTTCAGTGGGCGTGATCGCACGCACGCTCAGCGGACGCAAGGAGAGCAAGAAGCGATAGCAAACAGCAAAAGCAACGACTGTGCTACAATGCTAGTTTTCTTAGCTTACTCTCAGCTTACCCGTTGTTTGTTTGCCCTTTAGCTGCAACCGTTTACTTTACTATGGTGGGCTACACGTTTCGCGGCTACGGTGCTCTACTGTCTACCGTAGATTCACCGTCGAACATTTTGCTACGGTGTCACCGTACTACGGCGGCGTAGTTGGAACGTTTTTTTTGCCATGTACTGTTGTGTACAAAGAGGACACAAGTAGAAAGGACAATTTCATGGTATCGGCGTGTTCGCTATACAGAGGTCGATGGTAAATGCAATGACCACCACATGTTTACACTTTGGTCTGCCACCCTTACTGTATCAATGTGCATCTGAACACTAGTAGGCTATATGACATCGTCAGACGTCTTAACTCACTCTCCATGAGTCTGATGCCCTTCCTGATGTCATTCTTCAAGTCACTCTTGATGAGGTACACTGCATATGAGAACCTGAGCTCATCACTGGCCCCTCCCTCTGCCACATGCTGCTTGTACTGTTTCTCCACCTCCTGAACATACAGTACCATGTGCATCACTGAGAGGTTTTGCACACAAAAAATACACTACAGGATACTCGTTGTACAGTAGATAGAACGTCCATTTTACTCACCTCTATGTCTCCTGTGACGGCACCGCCTCTTCCTGACATTTTGCTGATCCCCCGCCGCAACTAGCCACGCACTTCCTTCATGAGCTCCTTGCCCACCCCAGACGGGTCAACGCTCCTTCCCTCTTCAGACATCGCCGGATTGGCCTGGATGAGATTGGCTCTACCAGACCCCTCGTGCGTGGCCACACGCTGCTGACAGTAATCCTCACTGCGCATGCCCACAGTCCTGTGTGGTAACAACGTTTATAAACTCCCATTTCTGCTGTGGTCTGTTTTGTTCTAAACACTCCCTGTTTCTCCTCACGGGTAGGTTTTGCCAAGCGCAATTGGATTAGCTTCTTCCGTTTTCTCGTAGACTGAAATCGCTGTGTTTTTATGGGAGTATTACCAGGAACAACACTGTGTGAATGAATTGGTATATAGCTGGTGTTTTGTAACTTCAAGACTAGTCTCAGCAGTAGTTATAATGTTTTGCAACCAGTTTAAGCTCATGTAAAGATGTGGTTAACACGTGGACTTTTTCCTTCTTTTTTCCTTTTTTTCTCTATAATATGATATTGCGATGACAAAAATAGCAATAAGCTAGTACGTGGCCGTGCATGACTGTATCATATTCAACCACTCTCTCAAAGAAGACTTGAAGGAGGAGATGCAATCAGATGATCTGATAGAAAGAGGGAGTGAGTTCCAGTCTGAGCAGGTCCTTGGGGTCCGAGTTAGTCATAAAGGCTGACAATATAAGTGATTTGACGAGTGTAAGGGAGTGGTTCTAAGGTAAAGATTTCCTGAGAGAATTGTGACAGCTGGTTGACAATGTTGAACATTGTGCAGAGGTTAAAGTATTTCCACCGTGTGGCAAGTGTTGGGAGGTCAGAAGTAAAAACAAGAGACTAATAATCAAGATCCCATTGTTTAAAACAAGACGAAAATTTCTGCACTTTCTCAAGTTTCTCAATATCCTTAGTAAGATAAGGGTTCCACACCTGGCAGGCGTACTCCAAAGATGGCCGAATGAGGGAAACATACAGTTTCAAGAGGGTAGATGGAGATGCGTTGTCATAAAAGGTTCTATACATGAGACCCAGCATTTTTTTAACTTTTGTACACAGGGCATGAATGTGCTCACCCCAGGAGAGATCAGCTGATATAGACACCTAGGAGGTATACTGGTAGACAAGGGTCTGCTTCAGAACCAGGAGGAGGTTGCGATTAGGAACTGAGTCAAACGCTTTCCGGAGGTCAAGGAAGACTGAGCAGATCTCGGTACCAGATTCTAAATATTTATGCCAACTCTCAGTGACGGAGAGCAAAGCTAAGGTTGTGGATCTGCCAGATAGAAATCCCCATTGGGATTCAGAAATGAGAGATATATCCATAATCAGATCTGTCAATAAATTTGCCACATGTTTCTCCAGAACCTTGCTCAGTATTGGAAGAAGAGAGATTGGTCTGTAATTGCAGGGGTTCATATTATCACCTATGTTGGACACTTTACAAAGCACAGGACACCAGTCAGATTTGATTGATTAACTAGTCTCGTTACTGAAGGAGCAATGCTCTGAGCAACATATTTAAGCATCTTAGCTGAAATTCCATCTGGACCTGGTGATTTGGTGACATCAAGAGACCCTACAAGGTGTTCTACCTGTTCAACAGTACACAAAAGCTCATTTGGACACTGCTGTGCAGTATTACCAAAAGTGTCAAGATCAGCTAAAACCAAGAGGAGAAACTGACGATGTGAAACACTTCCCAAAAACCTCAGAGAGAACTTCGACTTTTTCTTTACCAGAAACGGTCTTGCCGGTGTCATGGATGAGGGTAGGAACAGAAGGTGAATCAAATGAACCGTTTTCCAGAATAGCAGATGTGTTCTAATTTCTGAAGAAGTGCTTCTTCGCAGACTTCAGTAATATGGCGAGAGTATTTCGAAGAACTGTGTATTCCCTACGAAGAGTCTGTGAACCCTGTTTCTTCCACAACTTATATAACCTTTTTTCTCTCTTTGACAGCAACTAATCAATTAATGACCAAGAAGGTGTCGCTGTAGCTCGCTTTAATTGTGAATTTTTCACTCTAAGATGAAAGAAAGAGTTGGTGGTAGAAATTTTTACCAACCACCTAGGATGTTTAGTTTTAAGCAGAAAGGTGTGGATGAGGGTTAACTCCATTAATAGTTAGTAAAAAAGCAAGACTAGGTGATGATTTGTGCATATCTCTTAAACAGCTGGTTTGTTACAAGGTTGTTGAGGTGTACCAGAGAGCTAAGCTCCAATTGAGCCCACTTGCTTAGCTGTATATAGGTACTTAGTCTATACTCTCCTCCGCAACCCTATACTATACTCTCTGTCACGACAGAATTTTTTTCCATCCACCAGTTACTACACTGGTCGAAAATTGGTCTTCAGCGAAGTGTTTCGACTGCACTACAGTTCCCTTCAAAGAATATAAAGATGGGCAAGAGATGGCTTTTAGTTTTTGATGAAGTACGTAATAATCTGGTTTTGCAGGCTGTGTTAATACTACCTTGCTCATTATTAATTTACATGCACTACTGAGAGTTCATTTTCAATAATAATGGTCACAGGTGTTTGCCTATCATCATGGACTGTCCTGAGGGGTGCACGTATTTGCTCTCATGCCTGGGTCCAGTCCAGTATAATTGGGTGGCAATCAACTGTGGGGAAGTGGGTAAGACCCTAGCTAATTTACCGTAATTTGCCTACTGTCATTTAGCAGATGTAACAGTAAACATCACTTTGTGGCAAATGGTGCTATGCAATAATAATAGTTTTTCTCTGTATATGTATACTTCCAATGGTTTTAAGCATTTTAAAACAATTTTCTGATGGTGCAGGCAATTTTCCAACTGTTAGCTATAGCTTAGCCAACAGAGAAGTAGCTCAAGAGTCACTTTGCTCCTCCTGCCTGCATGCAATGAGTAGCCCTGTTTTCAAGTGTATTGCCCAATAACCTTCACTTGCAATTTGGGCTTGCAGGAGTCATGATTGTGTGTGCTATAATAATTGCTGTAGAATCTCAGAACAAGGGACACTATGTAGAGAGTTCATCCCTTCCCATGATTTCCTTGTAGAGAGTTCATCCCTATCTCGATATCCTAAAGTATAGCGTGGGTTTAACCCTTTGGACGCCATGGGTATCTCCTTCAATAAGCAGATATTGATGTATAACATATTAACGCCAAGTATTAAATTCTTATGGACTTATAGAGGCTCTGGGCATATGCCCGTGGCTTGCAAAGGGTTAAGCACAAATGTCCTT
>CASHTH010002068.1:0-15621 GCA_030341885.1 Geodia barretti
ATTTGCTGGTTTTGTTAACAAATATATGCATTAAACAGTTCCGGCACACTTCTCCAGACATGCAAACATCCACACAGGGCTCTTCAGTACACAGTTCTTCAATTTGCATCAACATTTGTAGATCCTCTCGACTTTCATTTAACTGCTGTTCTATTGTTTTCACTTTCATTTCGGCTATTTCAATTCTGCCCCCAAGTTCATTTCGCTTTTCTTGAGCTAGTGATAATCTTCCAACTGTCTGGTTGTACTGTGTTTCGGTTTTACGAAGCCTTTCGAATGACAAATTGAGAGACATCTTACCTACTTCTTGCCGTGCATTGGCCATTTCAGCTAGCATTCTCAGTTTCTTTGTAACCACTTCACTCAGGCTCTCTATGAAGCTGGCACTGCCTGAGAGCAGAGAGCCGTCCACAGTCAATTCCAGGTCCTGCCAGTCAGTCTTGTTGGAAGGTGCAGTGATGGTCAGCTCAGCTGGATAGCCAAACACACTACCACTACTGGTGGAGATTGTCAGCTGATCATTCCTGACGGTGGCCTCTGACTCAAACACTCCTCCAAACAGAGTCACTTGTACCGAATGAAACTTAGAGACTGGTCCGAAATCCTCTCTTCCAAAGACAGTCACTACATCAGGACCTGTAGAGTTGGCCTGCAGTTTAAAGATGTTCCCAAGAGGCAAGCGATTGTTGACCAACTCAGATTCAATCACAAGAGCTGGGTCTTGAACTTCAAGGAAGTTACTGGTGAAGCAGTTAGGATTCTCTGATCCAATGAAGGTGATGGTGTGGGACATTTCAGGCAAGATGAGGTGTCCAATAGCAAGAAGAGGACACTCAGTGTGTAGACTGAGACCAAGAGCTCTGTAGTCACTGGTTATTGGCAAGAAGGCACTGAAGCTACAGCTCTGAGTGATTTCAGTGAATCGAAGAAGTCGTGTGAAGAATAGCTCACCAGGCTGTGGCTGGTAACTTGCTTCAAAAGATAATCCTGTCTTGCTCTTGCAAGGATCCCCACCACCTAGATACAACAAATAGAAACAAGTAAACAAGAAGAGCATTTTGTAGAGACCCACCTTCAATGTAAAAGTAGGCATTTGTCGTTCTGTCGTAGCTGTTGAGATGGAAGCTCTGCTCAGTTCCATCAATCTTGCTACTAGCTACTAAAGTAATCTGGCCTTCCAGTGTTCCTTGTCTTTCCTGTCGGTATTAAAAGTAGCAAATACATTAATAGGCACATGTAAAATTAATATAGACAGCTTACTCTGTATTCAAATGAAGCATCTCCGCTGAATTCCACCATGAAATTGAGGCCACCCTCGTTAAACTCAAGCTCAAGCTCTGTGTTCACCGAAATATCTACTTTTACATCTGGCAGTGACATCATCTCCATGCCATTCCAAAATGTATCACTGCTACTTTGAGTAACAGACTGTTTGAAGACTGACACGGTATTGAAGAGAATGCTCCACTGTCTGTCAGTGAACCCAAGGAGATACTGGTAGACTAGAATGTCATTGATTGGCTGGGAGATCTGCATGTGAACTGGAGACTCTGATTCATGACACAAGTCAACTGCAAAACACATGACATCTCCAGTGGTCCCAGTCTCATCGTCCTCTCTGTAGTCATATCTCTGGCCGTCTATAACTGCTGATAGAGTTTTGTCATATCTCAACACTGAATACCTACTACCTTCCAGGTTAGTGAGTTTGTTACAACCTTCAAATAAGGAAACTGGCTCACTGGGTCGAGTGACTGGTGCAAACAAATCGATTTTATTTGATGTAATCGACTCTAATGACAGCCTTAAATCCACAAACAACTTCAACCAGGATGGAAGTAATGTCTGGGTTTGATTGATGTAAGTGAAGGCCAATGCTCTAGCTTGGAGAAACTCCACAGTGTCATCTGGCGTGTGATTATAACAGGAGTACAGGCTATTGGTACTGCTGCATTCATGGCAAGATTCAATTTCTAGCCTAATGTCATTGATGTAAGGTCTTCCAGAAACATCTCTGTATCTGAAGCTGGAGAGAGAAGTTGGTAGAGATAGGGTACTACTCTGAACAAACACAACACCAGCATCTGTTCTTGCAACACCCTTGCCAGTTTTTCTCCACTGACATGGTGACAGCAGTGATATTGACTGAGTGGAGCCCCAGGACAAGATAGTGTGACATGATCATCTGCACTGCAACAACTTGGCTCCAACAGTCCTCTTGGAAGATTAAACTGTTCAAAGTGTGATTTTCTCTCACTATTTGATCCACCAGTTACTAATACATCTCTCTCCCTTGGCAGATAGATGACCTTGTCAGTATTCGATGGCAGACTAAGTCTGGGTACCCCTATGTCACCACGTACTATTGTTGGATTTCTGTCTTCTCGGTTTATGCCTACTATTTTATGCGATTCTTGTTGGTTAGGAATTTTAATAGCAACTCTTTTTCTATCTTCAAATCCATCAGGGAATTCAGTAACAGTTGTGTACAGTACGATAGGAATAAATAATCCGTCAGTCACAGGTGGAATTGGTAGGAAGTGTACAATAACTGCTCCACAAGTCTGTCCACCATAACCATTTGCTGTTCCATTGCATACACATCTAAACTCTGTGCCAGCCTCAATACAAAATCCTCCATTCAGACAAGGATTTGGGTCACATAGACCACTCTCTGAATAGAAACATAAAGTGCTTCTATTATACACCCTAGCTTAGTGTATTACGTAGTTGTGGATATTTTTGTTACGCAGGCAGCATTTTACCACTGACACAATATTGCTCATGTGATTCAAAAACAAGTATGGGGGAAAGCATGCAACTACCATTATGGGCTTTTTCACCCTTGCAAAATAGTAGAGTATAGACTCACCCACACACTGTGGTCCATCACTCCACACAAGACTGACGTTATCCTTTGTACATGTCTGATTGCTAGGACCCTCTAAGCTGTAGCCATGGGCACACACAACACGACACAGATGGCCCTCCTCTCTGGTACATGGGAACAACACAAATCCATTGTCAGGAGGAGTGAGGTGAGGGCACATTGGAGGGTCACATATGGCGGGAGGTTCCCTCCACTGGAGGGAGGGGAGACAGGTCCGACTGTCTGAGCCTCTCAGAGTGTAGCCCTCGTCACAGGTGAACCTGCAAGTCCCACCCACTGTCTGTGTGTCACAGTCCATAGAACCATTCAGTGGAGCTTCAAGAACCGGATCACAACTGAGAGCTGTGAAAAGAACATCGTCCCTCGTATCTCGACCTTCTCCTCCTTCCCTCTTTCTCCTCTCTTTTCTCTCCCACAAATGTATATACTTACCTTCACAATTATGGAATCCATCATCCAACATCCTATATCCCTGCTCACAACTACATCTGAAGCTCCCAAATGTATTAGTACAGGATTGCTGACAACCTCCATTCATGATCCTGCATTCATCTACATCTGTTCAGTAACATTTTTATCACTTGATTATTATATTAGTAAGTTGTTCAACTAACCACCACAAGAATTCTGATCCACCTTATATTCATATCCCTCCATACAAGAGCAACTGTAGGAACCAGGAGTGTTGACACATTCCTCAGTGCCCTTGGTGCAGAGCCCACGCTGTTCTTGGCATTCATCCACATCTGAAACAGTTCTAAAAATGTTACTTGTGTGTAGTGGAGAAATGTATACCTTTGCAAGTTATGTTGTCAGTAGCTAAACGGTACCCAACATGTTCATCACAAGTACAGCTGTAGCTCCCTTCAGTGTTGATACAGCGAGCCGGTGTGGGTCCACTCTTATTGCATTTATCAATCCCCTCACTACACTCATCAATATCTGCATAGTAAGCATGTGTTATCTTAGAGACTACTCATCGAAAATGCCATGCATGCCTGTGCAGAAAGATGATCCAAACAGGCGGTATCCCTCTCTACATTCACAGCGGAAAGATCCATCAGTGTTGACACACATTTGGCTGCAGAACCCATTAGGAAAGAGTTCACATTCGTTCACATCTGCGGTTGATACATGATGTATAATGGAAGCACTCTCACAAAAATGACATGAAGCAGTATATACCTCCACAGTGTGTGCTATTTGCCAGCTGAAAGCCACGCTGACAGTTGCAGTAGTATGATCCAAGAGTGTTGACACAGATCTGACTGCAGTCATGGCTCCCTCCCTCACACTCATCAATATCTGTATCAGACATATCAAAAGCACACACTACACGTCGCTGTCCATTAGCCTACCCATGCAGGAGGTTCCATCTGAGGTGAGTAGACTGTATCCAGCTCTGCATGAACAGCTGTAGCCACCAGGAAAGTCGGTGCAGATCTGGTCACAGCCTCCATTGTCTTCATCGCAATGTCTTATAACTGGAGAAAAGCGGTGACTGGAATTGTAATTATGCAATGTCTTACCTTCACCACATGAGGCACCAGTGTATCCAGGAGAGCAGTCACAGAGGCCAGTGTTGACATTGCACCTTCCATTGACACAAGGTGGCTGACAAATCTCTAGGGTAGTGGATGATATACATGCACATACTGAGTGAGAGTGTACTGTGCCATAGCACATGGTCGTTTGAGGTTTGCCTTTGTCTTGTATATTATATAGATTCAAACCCCTACCAGCTGAGTTGCCCATGGTAGCTCACTTAGTGGAGTGTTGTTCATTTGAATCCCACCCAGGGCAGCTCTACTTATTTCCTTGAAAAGAAGAGTTGTCCTGGGTGGAGTTGACCTGTTTGCTTTGCCTTTGCCTTGTTACCTCGTTACATGTATGCATTATTATAGCCTCATGTAATGGCAATGTCTTTATATATTATAGCTAACCTCTTGAACAGTCTCCCTCAATCCATCCTTCAAAACACTGGCAGACTCCAGGATATCGACATACTCCATTCACACAGCCTGAAGTACAGTTCACTGAGGACATTTAAAAGGGACTTATTTGACTGTGCACTGAAATGTTGACTGACTTACAGTCATCATCTAGTATGATAATTGTAGCTCTATTTCTATAGGGGTAGCGCACACCTCTTCCAGCAGCATTTCTTATGTACTGGAGATATATCCAAAATATTTCATCATCCTCTGCCACGTCATCATCATTGATGGTAACGTTGAAACACTGCCTGCTCAGATTGGCTGAGAGACTAAGTTCCTGACGTAGTGATTCATGATCCACCTTGTCTTTAAGAGGTGATGCAGTAACAAATGGTGACACACACTCTGAGTGTAACTATACGTAATATACCTTGGGTGGTGATGTTTCTGGTGTAGAGAGTGGTTGTGAACACTTCAGAGACATTTGCATCAGTAATAATCACACAGACGGTGACTACTCCCTCACTCTCTAGCACTGAGTAGGATGGCCTCTCCAGAGCAAATGAGAACACTGCACGTTAGTACACAGACGGCATTTGGCTACTTACACAATCAGTAGAAACAGTTAAAGGCTGATAGAAAAAAATAAGCCACTTTATGGAGAGTAATTTTACACTATACTTTATTGAGGGTTTTTGGTGGAATCTAATCTATCATTTTTACCCGCGCACTCAGCTACAGACGCCATCGCATCTTTCATTTTGTAGTATGGTTAGTGATGCTATGGATTAATTGTCGAATAGTCACGAGAGAAAATCAATGAAATGACTAAACAGACCTTCATTATCTTGTATGTAAATATAAGTCCGATCGAAGAAGTGATTATTTCTGATGGAATCGTTGAGTGCATCAAAAGCAAAGTAATATGACACAGTTGTTGGCTCAAGTTGGTCATCATCAACTATGGTTAAATTGAAACATTTCCTGTCACCAGTAGCCATTGAGAAATTACTGGCATTGAAACTGATGTCATCACCTGTGGATGAACAATATAATGAGGCTTGTACCCCATCAGCATGCCATCACTGGTATTTGCGTGATGGAAAAAGTGACACCCTAGAATCCTTACCATAGTTGTTTTCAAAAAATGTAGCATCAATAGTTGGTGGTACATTATCCCCTCGATAGGTGACACACAGTTCTGCAGTCCCCGAGGCTTCTCCATAATATGTGCGAGTGACATCAAACCGTAAACCTAAGGATCATAAATGAATATTATTATTGCCATATAACTTTATTACAGTTTACCATCATCATCCTCAATGTAATAATTAAAACTGCAGCAGTGATTCCTTCCACCAGGAACAAAGATCCCGACGATAAGATTAATTACCTCTTGATGAAATTCTGCAAGGCTATCATTGATGATAGTCACATCATATCTCTTTGAGACTCCAGGAGATATGGTGAAGTTAAAGAAACGTGACGATTGAGTAATATTTTGAAACTCGAAATCCTCTCCAGGAATAGCATACCTACGATCTGTACTCATTGGATCAAACAAAAAAGTGTGAATGTATTAGAGAGTCCGTAGACTCTCTATATAGGGATGACGCGGATGAATCTCACGTGATCCGCGTACAAAACGACTAAAAACTCGGTGAGAATCACTCCCTAGGCCGCAAAAACATACTAGCAGTAGTCTACGGGCCCATATCTACCTATACACGTCCCCCAAGACCGCATACGCACCTTCAGTCGTCCACGAGAGAATTCGCTATTACGCGATTTCATGATTTTCATATTCTTCATCTTCTTCTTCTTCTTCTTCTTTAAAACCCGCTATCTCCTTACCAGTACCAGTTCAAGCACTGATTTTTTCACTGAAGGTCTCCAATTTCGCCGGAGGTGTGCACGGACATAAAGCGATCGTTTCTTTCTCGCCGCTAGTCACTACGGTAGATCGTGGAGCTCTTCAAGGTCGACACTGAAGAACGCCATTTGCTGCTAACTCAGCACAAGTGAGCCGCGCGCATGCGCAAGGCAGGGGCGTTGTCCTATGCGCTTGCGTGCGTATTCTACCAGGCGAGTTGCCCGGCAGAGGAACTCTCAGCCTCCAGTACCTTCTGTAAGTAAGTGTGTACATTTCCAACTGGCTAGTTGGTTTGCACGAAGAGCAACTTGCCAGAGTCTGCGCTGTGTTACGCGAGCCGCGGGGCGCTCAGTCAAATGGCCTTCATTGTTTGTCAGGTTGTAGCCTGATTACCAAAGCCTGCCCATGAAACCACAACCATGTGCAATAATCTAATTACATCCTTGTTGAAGACAAAACATGAGGTGAACGAGCCCCTGCTTCAGGCACTGTAGCAGCCCCATTATAGCTACTACATACAATTCGTCATATCTACAACATACCCATGAACATCAGAGTAACTGTAACAATAAATGCAGTGTTGTCATTAGCTGTTAAAAATAGTGGGAACAAGTGGAAAAATCATTTCTTCAAAAATGAAAGGGGGATATAGGGATGGCTTGAAGCACCAAAAAGGAAGAAACAAGGGGTCATTACACAGCAAAGTTGCACAAAACTACATGACACCATCCCTATATCTTTGTTCGATATTAAACTTTGCTTATAAACAATAAAACAAAGATATAGGGATGGTGTCATGTAGCTTTGTGCAACTATGCTGTGTAATGACCCCTTGTTTCTTCCTTTTTGGTGCTTCAAACCATCCCCATATCCCCCTTTCATTTTGAAGAAATGATTTTTCCACTTGTTAACTTACTATCGAAATAGTTCAAGTAAATAAATGCTTCTCTGGTAATGTTGACTCTGGAATAAATGTTTATGGCATGCCTCCTCCCTGCGTCCTCACGTGCGATGCTGGAGTAGCTGTAGTAGCAACCTAAATCTATTGGTATGAGATTGCCCTTACTGTGGCTACAGTGTAAGCATTTGTAGACACACACATACTCACCATAATTAGCATCCACCAGATGAATAGCAGTAGCCAAAAAAATGAAAGCAGGAGCATAGCCAAAGACAGGCATGGTTCCTGATAAGCAAACTCTGCTATTGAGCTGGCTAACCGTCTCTGGCTCAGTTGGCTTTTTATGCTGCGGTAGTGCCAAACTCATACGCATGCGTAGTCTGGGCACTAGACTTTCTACCCATACACAATTTATGGCCACAGTATTACACAATTTTACATAATGCAGGTGCATAGATAAACTGTCCCTTCTTTTACACACACAACAGGTCCAGCGACAGATGTTAAAGGTCTTTAGAATAACATGCACCCACTCCCACACTCCCACGAAAACAGAGTCAGTGATGTTCTTCAATGGGATAGTTGTTTTTTGTGCCCACCACCTAGCTACATCGTGACAATGAGGAAAAAGTATGGTCAACCCTGGTAGCATCTCACACGTTATGCAGAGACTTAGACTCTTTAGTCATGCGTAGCTACCCAACAGCATGAAACATAGTACATAATTATACATGTCTAATGGTCAACTTAATAAAGGTTTGAAAGCTGATAACTTCTACTGCGTCATCAATCATCAGTGTTGTTGGCAGCATTACTTGACTTTTTGCACAATGGAAGACCACTTCTTTTCCATTCCAGGTAGCTACTCAGTCTACCATCAACAAGTTGTTTACTGATGCTGTTGGCATTGAAGAATGCACACAATATTGTAACAGAAATAGCTAACACTGGGTTTCTGTAGCCAGGTGCTGTAGGTTGAAAGTTGATAGACACCCCACGACAACAGATGTTCATCATTTTTTACCACCCACGGAACTATATACCTGTACACTGTGGGATTTGTGACATTACTGTCTGTAAAAAAGTTCTCACCAAAAAGCGAAAACCATTTAATATACTAAGAAATCAAGCCTTAGTTCAGCTCTTGGAGACCACTTCATTTTTGGTTGGTGACTTATCACAGGTAGCTCTAGTCACCTTACGGAATGTCTTTCGAAACAAACTTGACAACATAGTTAGTTTGCTATATATAGATACTCAGCCTTCCTTCAACAGTGTTGCTTACTGATAGCTAGCTACTGTTGGCAGGAAAAAACATGCACCCACTGGGTAACAAGAAGAAAAAAAACAATGTTTTTAGCTAAGTGCGCTGTATGTTGCCTTCATGTCAATAGACCAACAATGAAATGTTGTCCATATCTGGCTAAAAACTAAGTTTGCATGGCTTACAAGTGTAATTAACCCTCTGCGCGCATGCGCACCGAGGGTTGCACTTGGTCTGTCCGTCTGTTTGTCCGTCTGTTACCACGTTTTTGATGCCACCACGCGACACCGACGGGTTCAGCGCTACACTGGCTTCATTTCAAAAACGGCGATTTTCGTAAAAAGTGCCGCGTTCAGAAGTTATGCCGTGAAAATCAAGTGAACAAGCCAATTGCTAATTAGCAGAGGCTCGACCGGGTCCGCTTGTTCTGTGGATGTTGAAGTCGCAACAAACAATGGACTCCCAGGGACTGACATGGGTACCTAGCATCATAGGGAGTTTTGTTCATCATCTTCTTCTTCTTCTTCTTCTTCGACCAGCGTAACTCAAAAACCGAAAGAGATAAAGCCATGAAATTTTGTAGGAATGTACATATCGATAACCACATGGGACTCATCATACTTTTTTGTTTGTAAACAATGTTGTTTACTGTAAACAACAACAACATTGCCCCAGGCAATACATTAATAATGGGCAATACGTTATAATGGGCATACTACATGTGTCAGTGTAACTCACAATTGGTAAGAGTTATGCGAGCGAAAGTTTGTATACACAATGTATTCAATAGCCAACATCAAAATCCCAACAATACATGTTTGTAAATAACAACAAATAGCCTCAGGCACTTTTCTTTAATTTAACTTCTTCACTTCTCAAACTTTCCAATGGTAGCACGAATAGAGATGAAACTTGGTACGTATGCCTATTATATCATTTCCATGACGATTACATGTTTCCATGACGACCGCATATGGTTCGAAAAGGCCTCGCAATTTTCTTTAAATTACTTCTTCACTCCTCAAACTTGCTAATTGTAGCACGCATGGAGGTGAAACTTGGTGCGCATGTGTATTACATCGTTTCCATGACAACTACAACAACAAATAGCCTCAGGCACTTTTCTTTAAAATTACTTCTTCACTCCTCAAACTCACTAACAGTATCACGCATGGAGATGAAACTTGGTGCGCATGTGTATTACATCGTTTCCATGACGACCACAACAACAAATAGCCTCAGGCAATTTTCTTTAAATTACTTCTTCACTCCTCAAACTTGCTAATTGTAGCACGCATGGAGGTGAAACTTGGTGCGCATGTGTATTACATCGTTTCCATGACAACTACAACAACAAATAGCCTCAGGCACTTTTCTTTAAAATTACTTCTTCACTCCTCAAACTTGCTAACTATAGCACGCATGGAGGTGAAACTTGGTGCGCATGTGTATTACATCGTTTCCATGACGACCACAACAACAAATAGCCTCAGGCACTTTTCTTTAAAATTACTTCTTCACTCGTCAAACTTGCTAACGGCAGCACACATGGATGGATGCATTTCATTTCCATGACGACAATTTTTAGGGGCTTGCCCCCTTCCACAGAGATAATACGTAGTAGTATATAAAAATGAGTGGAGACAAGTAAATAAAAAATCCTGCGGATTAAAAAAAGAGTGCATATAGGGATCGTATAAAAAGAAAGGGAGACAAGATAGGGATTGTGTTTGTGGAAGCACAGAGATGCTAGCGAGGAGTTAGGACTCCCACAGGTCATTACAACAGCCCTATATCGTCGTATCGGTGCTTTACTACTTCCTCGTGAATATATCAGCCAGCCTTGCATACTTGAATTTTGTTTTCTTGCGTTATACAATTTTTCCATGTTTCCATGTATAAACATGTATATCCAATGTTATGGTCAGCTGATTACACTTCCACCTAAATGCGCACTCCATGGAAAGTAGCCTGACAAATCTATCAAGGGGTAATTAGTAAGTACTTCATACCTATAGCAATATTTAAGATTCTCTAATCACTCCACTCCCACCCTACGAAGAAGATTGAAAACTTTCCCTATCATAGCCCCATACATCTATATATGATGCTAGGTATTCCCACCGTACGACGATATAGGGCTGTTGTAATGACCTGTGGGAGTCCTATCCTATCGACTCCCGCATGCTACGTATCTACTACTATAGCTAGCCCGTGTGAGACTCTTCGTGAGCTACTAGCGGGAGACCACGAGTAAACGCATACCCAGGCCAACACATCACTTAGCTGTACCGCGCATGCGCAGTTCGCCGAGGGTTTCCACTTGTTTACAACGATCATTTCATTGAACAGTTGTATTGATGTGTGCTTGAGTCACAACTTGAAAAAAAAATTTATATTAGAGTTTCCACAAACATAGTTTGAGAACTATCTATATAGAAAACGTTTCAGTTTCACATGAACATTGACAATTGTTTGTCACTCAATGATGAAGTCAGTTTTCAGGTTCATTCTGTTCCTGCCACAGCCAGTGGGTACCACCTTCAGGACATGTCTCCCAGAACTCAACCCACTCACCACCACTGGACTGGAGCCTGCAGTCATGACACCACAACTCACCACTAGCTACCTGGAAACACACTCAGTAGCTACACAGACTTGGCATACACTGGTAGGGCTCCATCTTGTCCAGGTAACAGAAGTAGCCGTGGGCAGGTCCCCTCCCAGTGAACTCTACTATGGCACTGTCTCCACTCACACTCACTCCACCATTGATGAGGTGGAGAGTACAGCGCTCCATATCGTCTGTGATCTCGAAACGAGACCTGATAAACTCCTTGTCAGGTCTGCGGTTGGTGGCCACTACTCTCAGAGTGTAGACAGCAGGACTCAGTCCAGAGAACTCCACATAACCACCGGAGCCTGCAATTCAAATTTACTGGCTTATGTGTTTGAAGAGGCAACTAGGCATTGCTATATATAATATACCCAGTAATGTATTTGGGAGTAGGAGCTCACAGTTTTTCTCAGTTCTGAAGGATCCTCCCTTGAGTCTGCAGACCAGAGACTGGACAGGTCGTGAGAGAAGGATGTGGGCCTCTACAGAGTCTCCCTGGACAAGAGGAGAGTCCTTGATGAATGCCACCTCCAGTGGAGGAACTGCAGCTGAGGCTGGAAAGGAAAACGAGGGCATTAGCATAGCAAGGTCTGAGCTACATGAACAGGATAACCAGTGGGTTTGGAGTCTTCCTCGAGGAAGTAAGGGACGGTTTCCTCTGCCTGGAATCCCTCATCGTCTTCAACAAAGATGGTGAGTGTGTGGCTCCCCAGAGGAGACACATCTCTATTGATGGCCACTGGGTAGGAACCTGCCATGGAGGGTTACATAAGAATGTACCTAGTTACATAAGGAAGTGAGAGCCGCATACACTGGTGTTTGAGTCCACCATTGAAGGAGCAGAGAGTGGTCTGAGGAGGTCTGTTGGTCTTGCAGTCAATGTCAATGTGGTCACTGGTGGTCCTAGCCTCACACTCCAGCACAAGTGGCTGAGCTGGAGACACAAGAAATACTTATAAACTTAGGTACAGGAATGAAGTGAGGACATTAACTCACGCAGACAGTCATTGACTGAGGAAGCTCCAGGTAATGAGGTAGTGTGGTACTTCGGACACTGGCTGCATGTGATGCTCCCGAGAGCATCGGCATAAGTGTCGAGTGGACATCTCTCACACACTGGAACACTCTCACTGAAACTGACTCCATTTACAATCCGAGAACGCTCGATCTCAGAGGAGAAGTGCCCTCGCTCGCAGCTCACTAAGGATAGAGTTCAGGTCACAGCTTCTACCAAGAGTGAGAGGGTTAGAGAGTGGCTTACAGCAGAGGAGGTAGTCGGAGTTGAGTCTCTGTCCTGGTGGACACACGTACCTCAACTTACCCACTACCAGAGAGTCTTCCACAACTGAAGATCCAGTCCCCGGACAGATGAGGCCCCCAGTGTCTCCATTTAGAAGATCAGTGATCAGTTGTACACTCTTCCGAAGGCTCCTTGCATGAGGAAGTGCAGAGTTTGCAATCTCGGCAAACGTCGAGAGGTGAAGGTAGGGTGTGGTGATGTTTTGGCTCACAAGACTCAGGGATACGTCATAGTTCTCTGAATCCACTTCTGCCACATTGAAATCTTCGATGGTAGACGTTTCTCCATCGATAGTCTCAGATATTAGGAGTAGAGAGAGTCATACAAATCTTCTGCTGTGCAGGTTCCATTGGAAATGAATACGGAGAACTCCAGAGGGAACTGATGCTGGGACACAGTGAACGGAAGAAGTGTCAGGGTCACTGGCTCGGAACGAACACTGCCGTGATAGTTGAATGCCTCGCAAGCATACATACCCTCGTCCTCTACTTGGGGATCCACGATAAGTAGTTCGTTGGTTAGTTCTCCTTCGACGATTGTCCAGTCTGACTCAGGAGAGCTGCGATGGTACCACCTCCAGCCAGGGTAGGGCCAGGCCGATGCGTTGCAGGCAAACCAGGCCCCATTCCCGTCACCAAAGTAGGTGACGACAGACTCTGGGGAGAGATAGAACTGCGGGAGCTCATAGACTGTGACACTGGTGTCGATAGACTCGGCAGTGCCCACTGGGTTGCTGGCCACACAGGTGTAGTTGGCCGAGTCCTGTCGCTGCACGGCAGCAAGGACCAACTCGTTTGTGGTGAACTGTGGCAGTACATTACCACCCCTCATCCAGTAGTATGTCAGAGGTAGGTTTGACTCTGCCTCGCATGATAATCGCAGGGTGGCCCCCAGAGAGATGTTCACCTCGGGCGGTGGCTCTGTGATCATAACTGGAGGTTCGTTACACCAGTAATTGTCTGTTGCATAGGCCGTTGTGATTTCGATGATAGGGTCCACCCTAGCCAGACCTTCCTGGATGGAAACGTTGGAGAGAAGAGCCAACTCCAGCAACCTCTTGGCGGCCAGTGGAAAGCTTGGTCTCAGAGAGATGAACTCTAGGCTCAGTTGACTGTCTGGAGTCAAGTCTATCAGGTTCAGGAGTTGGTCAGTGGAGGTCTGGAGGCAGTCGGCCAGTCCATCGCAGCCCACCTCCCCAACTGAGCCCGACTCTGAGTACAGGAACTCCATGCTGGCCTGCCACTCTGAGAAGATGGTGCTCTCCAGTGCCCGCAGAGCCTCCATCGACAGGTCTTCGTAGTCCCTAATGAGGTCCAGGTAGGCCGCAAACTCCTCGTCCTCCTGTGGTCCGTCCTCACTCAGACTCTCCGAGAGCCCACCGGCTCCTTCACGAGAGGTGTTAATGTTCTCTTGAATCTCTGTTAGTCTGGCCTGGATCTCGGCAAAGAAGAGTTGTGTGTTTGAGATGTGAGTGCAGCGAGAGGCAAAGATCTGTCTCGGAGTGAGATCTGTTGTTGTCTGTCTCCTCAGCCTTGTCTGTAGCCACGTACTTCGCTTGGAGTCACCAATGAATGCTGTGTCTATTATTCCATCGGCCATTCTTTCAAGGTTGACTGCTTCTGATTGTGTTGAAATGTACAGGTATGATTCTCGGTACTCAGTTCCACTGTTGTCTATCAGATTCTGAAACACCACATTGAAGGCCAAGGATGTTGGACTGTTGGTTAATTTTGTATTGAATGTGACACCATTGATGCTGAAGACATTCTGATACCCACTGTCATTGCCACTTTCATATATTCTCAGAATTGGTTCCACTTCTTCCAATGTACGGTCATACACCGTTTCAGAGTTATCACGTGCTTTTTGAAGTCTCTCCAAACTCATCGCCAACTGATCCACCCTCTGTTTGTAAATTTCGTATTCAACACCAGCTCTTCTCTTAGCAGTTTGGGCCAACGAGCGGTTCCTTCGAGCTTCCACCAACTGTTGAAACAGTTCCCTAGCCTCGTCCCCGACACCCTGTGCATCACCTGCTTCCCTCTGGCGCATTGCTCTACAGTCTGCATTGTTTCTAACACACGAGGGATCTGGTACCCTCGCAGCACACGTCACATTCTCACAACATGTACTGGGAACCGAAGAGTTGTAGATTTGGACAGTGCAATTTTCAAATGATGGTACGTCCACTTCTACCATTCTCCAGTAGTACACCGGAAGACGTGATTCAAACACCGGAACACATTTCCCATAGCATACTTTATCGACACCCACTGGACAGTCTTCCTTAATGCACACCTGCTTGTTCTCAAGACGGCACTGAGTCACAAATATCCACGTGGTTCTTGTTACAAAGAACGGAGGAACACGTATATTTCTGACTTCTTTGACTGTGATTGGACACTTTCCAGTCTTTTCAATGAAAGTTGGCATGGAGCAGTTTCTGCACACTTCTCCAGGCATGCAAACATCCCTACACACCTCTTCCGTGCACCGTTTGTCAATGTCCACCAGTTCTTGTAGCTCATCTCGGCTATCATTGAACTGCCGTTCGACTTGCTGCAATCTCATTGTTGCTTCATTAACACGTTCATTTGCCGAGTTTCTCCTTTGTTCAGCTAGTGACACGTTTGCAACTGCCTCGTTGTATTGATCTTCAACGGCAAGAAGCCTCTTTCCAGACTGATCAAGAGACATCTGAGCTACTCCTCGTCGTGAATTTGCCGATTCGGCCAGCATTCGCAGCTTATTTGTAACCACTTCACTCAGGCTCTCTACGAAGCTGCCACTGCCTGAGAGTAGGGAGCCGTCCACAGTCAATTCCAGGTCCTGCCAGTCA
>CASHTH010002069.1:0-81582 GCA_030341885.1 Geodia barretti
TTCGCGGTCTAAGCCCGCGGGGAGGCTTGAATGACGCCATAGTAAGCGAGGTTTCTAGTGAGCATCATTCAGCCGACCACGCGCGCGGGGCCATAGTTGTAAGAAAAATGGACAGCCGTACGGTTGGCTGTAAGCTCGTTCCGCCTTCAACCTTGGAGAGGAAAGCAACGCGGAGGAGAGTTATCCCAAGCCTATTACGGCGCAATCACGATGGCGCCGATTGCTTGTTAAGTAATGGCTATTAGCGGCGGCCGCCGTCTCAACTTTTCGACGACAGGGGAGAGCCCTCCCGCTCCACACTGGGGCACTGGGCACTGTGAAGACTTCGCGACCATGACTTAGAATCACTGTTATTAGCAGCATCGCCAACAGTTCGAGTCATTCAGCAGTCTCAGCGCGTGATCGTCGCTTTGGACGCCCCCGTTTTGACGTAATGATAAACGGGAGGGTCTCAGTAGTAGTTATGTCTGTCCGTGAGGTATGTGCCGGAAATAAAGAAAAGCCACTAAAGTGCAAACCCTCGGCGAATGAGCATGTGCGGTACCCACTAATTGATGGCTGGGTTTTGTATGCCTTTAATCGTGGTATCCCGCTAGTAGCTCGGGAGAGTTGGCACGGGCTAGCTACAGTAGTAATAGCATGCGTGAGTCGATACAGCCCTAGTTGTGAATTATGTGTGCCTTCAAGACACCCAGAGCGAAACGGACGCGGTCGAGGTAATCCTGTGCTAATTTACACATATTGGCTTGTTCACTTGTTTTTCAGCCATAACTTTAAACACAGTACGTTTTACAAAAATCGCCTTTTTAAAATCAACCAGTGTAGCACTGAACCCGATCATATCGCTATGTACCTGATTTCGTGCGCGCATGTGGGTAAGGCGTGGCAGAAAACGTGGTAACGGACAGACAGGACAGGACAGACAGACAGGACAGACTGACAGACTGGACGACAGACAGAAACAATTACGGGAAAATACCGTAACCTCGCTGCGCATGCGCGCCGAGGGTAATCACGAGTCCCCCGTTCTCTCTCTCGTTTCTTGTTTGTCCTTTCGACCGAGGGTCCGATCAGGACCGTTATGACGTACGAGGATTCTAAAGCTGTGATTTCCAATGATTCTACTGATCACCCAACTGATTCAAGAGATTCCAGATTTCCGCGGGTTTATATGATTTCCAACGGTAACTGCTTACCGGGGCGTCGGGTACACACGAGAAAGCCACCCTTCCAGGGGGGTGTAGTACTTGGCGGTCGTGCCTGGGAAACAGACGATCGGAGCTGCTGCTCACGATTTGGCAAACCACGCGGTCGCAGCTATGAGAGGCGCGTGCCCTCACGTGCCTCATGACCCTACCCCATCACACACACACCACGCATGCGCGCCCTCATGCAGTTAGTTAACTGGGTCTAAAGGGGTTTAAACCCTATATTTCCAGTGATTTCAGAGTTTTTTCGAGGTGGGACGGCCGGCCGGAAACGAGTGACTCGCGTGTGCGCGCGCCGCAGCAGGGTAGCCTTAGTTTCTTACATTGCAGTCAACGGAGCTATCGGAGCAGAAAAGCGGCGCGCGCACGGCAACTTGATTTCCGATTTCCACTTTCACTGATTTCCCTTGTTTTCCAACTGGATTCCTGACCAATAGCAATACGAGATTTCCCCCCGTGTCGTACCCCTCGCTTTCGACCGTATGGAACACACTGCGCAATAGCAGTGGTGGTCTAGCCGACAACCCCTTCACTCAGCTGGGTGGATGGGATCTAAACTCCTTGTTTGTGTGTGTTTGTTGGTGTATGTGTGTATTTCATGTGGATTGAGTATGGTTTTCTTTTTTTTTGTTTTTGGTTTTGTTGGACACACGTCAGATTGATTAACGCGATGTTGAGCCAGCGATTCTTCCCCCCGATAATTGGCGAGCGTGGAGCGCGCCAACCATAGTCGTTCGTTGGAGCGGGAATTTTCGGTATTATTATCGTTCGTACGTCGTGTGTAAGTGCGCATGCGCGGCTTTGATACGCGCTTATTTTTATCCGAAACTATTTCCACAATTGTTACACATTTTCACACACGGTGCCTCGCGATATATGGGCCGATCGGTTAGCCAGCGGAGAAACTCTACCTCATTCGACGGCATGCACGGGAACCTTCGGTGACTGACCGAGGATGTTACCTCTTCCCCAATCTTCATGGTTCCAAGGTGCAACTGCAAATACGCTTAGGTTGCTCGTGCCACATTATGGCGCATGCAGCTGCCTGGTGCGACCACGACTACCGAGCTGGAAAGCGTTATACGGTAAGTAACCGTTCTGCTCACCTGCTTCATCCAATGTACAAATACGCCATGTAACGGCGACAGGTAGATTTGTCGTGGCTTCACGAATGGAAAAAACTGTGCGCTGACGGCACGTTATTGCAAGCCCGAACAGCGCGGGCCAAATCCCAAGTTGGGTCGCTACCGCTCGCCAACAATGTAACATCCACTAGTTATAGCTAGAAAAGCCCGCGTGAATGATATTAGTCCGGGGCCCAGACCTTCCAACATATATGCGCACGCGAAACGCTCACTCTCTCGCGCAATGAGCGCGTGCGCATAAGTATAGGGACTGGGCCAAAGACTCGATGAATGAAAGAGCGGTGGTGGAAACCCACCCGTTACTGCGGAAGAGTAAAGCTTCGCGCACTCAGCGGTAAGCGTGATCTCCCCAATACGTAACGCCGCATTACAACGGAGAGTTGTTTAATTAGCTAGCACACGATTCAATGGAAACCTCGTTCTTGCCAGATGTTTAGTTGGTGCTCTGTTGCTTACTTTATCTTGTGTGCTCAAGGTGCTATTCTAATAATCTGATCAAAATTTATTGTCTTTTTCTTTCCAGAGATTCTCCATCGCTCCCGAGAGTACAACGTCTTTCTACAAATCAGCAGTTTTTAAATGTGAGAAAAAGAGGTGGTATAACTTCTTGGGAGTGTCAATGGAACACAACGAGAAATCCTTTTACCTGAAATACGTAGTTAGTGACTGGTTGTTTCAGAAAGAAATACCACTCCTGAAAGGTACTGCAGGCACACTCGGGGACCCATTTCCGCCAGAGCCCAGTACAAGGACTAGAGTTCAGTGTCTGTCAGGGTATTTGGTGGCCCCTTAGTAGAGAGTGGACAATGCCACATTGGACCATTAAAGGTATTGGAGTTATTAAATTATATAAGTTAGGAAACTGCTTACCATGATATCCAGGTCAACTGTCAGCAGAGCTGGTCTGGAGATTCACCAGCAATGCCAGCTCAGTGACCATCCGTGGAGTGCTCCATTATCTCTGGATTGTGACTGTTGTTGATCCTGCATATCTGGTACTCTGTCCTCATCTACAATGTGTCAGAGAGAAACAAACCAAACGCATTCCTCTGTATGACTGTATAAATATCACTGAGACCACACTGACAACCATCACTCATGAATTACCTAAGTCCTTGTCATGTGTTACAACTCTATGCCATCCCTCTGAATGGGATGGCCAGGGAGAGAGAGTGCCAATGTCACAAGTGCGGTGGTAGTTCGAATAGCAAGCAAGTATGCATGATGGAAGCATAGCTACAATTTTGCAGGAAAGTCCTTTCTAACCAGGACGGGATATAAAGCTGCTTGGGATGTTGCGTTCAATTTCATGCTGTGTAAGTTCCTGTCAAAAGAGGACAGCTACAGCTTAATGACAACATGTATTTCTGTTGATATAGGTAGCATTTTTTTTTTCTTCAGGGGTATTCTCAAAGTGGATATTAAAGGATCAAATGAGAAGTCAAGAAATTGTCAGTACACGCTATCTGCAAAACAACGCTTTATTCTATTTTCTTTGAAGGGAACACTACGGCTGGGAATCATGAATGTATCTCATGACACCTTCAGTAAGAAAGACACATTATCAAGCGCCACTAAACTGCTCCTATTAAACAGAACTATGATTACAGAGTCTGTCAGTTGGAAAGAGGAAGGAGGAGGAGGCGTGTTAGTGAGGTGAGGGGGTTCACGAGTGGGTCACGAGCTACCAGGATGTATGGTCGGTCCTCCAGGGACCTCCCACCTCTCCTGAAATCTTCAGAGCTCTAATGAGGACCGAGTTCAGGACACTGTCTCCACCAATGTACCTGTCCCTCCCTCCACTTACACTGGTTGTATGCGATATGACCCGAGGAGAATGGGACTAACCAACACCATGCATGCTGTGGTGCTAGAGTCTCAGCTAACTACCAGCAAAGGGCTTTTACAATACTGCGTGTCAAATAATTTACCAATGCGTCCTGATTTTCAAAGGTGCTACATTGGTTTTAAAAAGAATCTCAACTATGAAGATGCCACTTATAAACATTTCCATTGGATCAACTGTAGCTATAACTGTGATTCTCAGAGTCTATCATGAGGGCCCTCATGGTCTGGTCTACAGAGAGTATGGCAATCCTTCTGTCAGTGGTGGAGTTGTCTCAACTCTTGATTTCCCTGTCTCTATCTGTGGAAACAACCCTGAGAATTATACCTTTGGCACTGTTTGGGAAAGAATGGTTTTTGACAACAGTTTGGATGAAGAGCCAACCTGGGTATACTAAATTCAGGACTATGGGTAAAGAACAGCGAACCTCTTTCACACAACAGTGAACGTCATGCAAACTGTTTTTACATACTCAAGACCAATTGTGAAACTATAGTGTCACATTTCATTGAGTACAGGATAAAAACGGACAGAGGAAAGAAGAAGGAAATCACAATTCCCAAGGACCTGTTGTTGCCAGCTATCCATTGGGGGGTTGTTTACAGTGTCAAGCTAAATCCACCTGGTTTATCCTCCTCCAGGCCAGTAGTGGTGGTGTATGTGCTTCTAGTATGTGCTCGCAGTGTTGGTCCCGGTGAGGTGATGGTCAGATGGTATATAACCGCAGCAGCAAGTCCACACCATGCATCTGATGCGGTAAAGAGGATATCAATCAAGCAAGATCTAGATTTATTGACATACAAATATTTTCCAGCACACTTCTAGACAGTTTTGTGTTATGATTTATGATTGGTGGTCCTGTCTCTGCACAGGTCCTCCAGACCAGAAATGTGGTGTATTTATGCTGAGGGTAGTTCTTCCTACACCACCACCGCCATCCTCTGTCATTCAACTGAGGTTACCAACACAGCCTATGTCACTATATACCACATACCAACCGACTCAGAATGTGGCCTATGCTGTGCATTCATTGTCATAACGTGTGTTATTTCCATGTGTGTTTTGGTATCATATCATTAAATTTATACATGTATTGAGAAGGGAATTTATAGCACTGAGTAAGCAGTTACACAAATTTTATTATTAATGAACCGTGTCATGTAGTATGCATTGTTGCTGACACTGTGCACATAGCTACTAGACTGGGTTATAATTTTATTGCGCTCTGTATATGACATAGATGGCCCGCAGTTTTCACACACTGTAGTGCAATAATGTAGTTACAATGCACATGCTGCAATCAAGTATAACATTTCCACACAGGTGTATGTATGTTGAGGTCTGCATTTGCAGACATCAACATACATATTAGTGTATGCTGTACTGTTTCTATAGGCTATGTCAACACTCAGGTTACGACAATACACCCCACTCCATCTGCTTGGCAATGTGGCTTGCCATTCCTCTAATGGCACTACTAGTATCCAGGAACAACTTTCTAGCCTCCACTAGCTAGCTATAAATTAACAACTAAGACGGCAAATTCTCGTGCCTTCGTTCGTGGGTTCTGCAGCCCGCGTGTTCGGATGAATGACGCAATAGAAACCTCGGCTTACTATAATTATATTGCGTCATTCCAGCCTCCCACGCGGGCTTTAGAACCGCCAAGACACCCGAATCTGCCGTCTTACCTATACGAAGAGAACAGAGCTGGACGTCCGCCACAGAGAGTTGTTCACCCAGCCAGGTTGTATGTACTTAATGGCCAGGGCTAGTAAGGGTGATCTTGTACGGGCGGCGCTGACACCCGGTGTTGTCTTTTCTGGCTAGTCTCGGTACTAGCCCCTCTCACAAGGACTGAGGAGTGTGAGGGACTGATGCTAGCAATGAATGGCAGCCTGCTGTGAGCTGCTGTCATAAGACCAGCAGTACACTGTATATACCCAACAGCATTAGAAGGTTTTTGTGGCCCAGCAGGAATACCTTTGTTAGGCAAAGATGTACTACAGTATTAGGGCTAGGGTTTTGGTATGAGCTAAAGTTTTCAATGCAGAGAGGAAAGGTTGGTAGGAGTGGCTCTCGAAACCGGCTACTATATTATTACCTGTGTGCATGTGTGAGAGAGAGTGTCAAATATCGTCATAGTTGCGACTATTAGTGTGTCAGTATTCTGACTGTATGGAGATACTTCCACCTAGCCTGGTGTCCAGACCCCTCCTTTGCTTTAACCTGAGAACGCATAATGACCAAATACAATTCCTCTACAGCCTCAAGAGCCAGTGATTGCAGTGGATGATCAAGTCATGGCTCCAAGTAGGTTAACTTTCAACTTGTAATTGCAGTGAGTTTTACAGTACTTGGTCTGTGTGTGCATGTGTGTTTGTCTCTCTGGTGCCACTAATTAACCCTCAGTGCGCATGTGCAGCGAGGGTTACTGCAGTTGTCGTGTGTGTCTGTCTGTCCGTCTGTCCGTTCCATGACATCACACTTCACGAGCCATCAATCACTCCACAAACAATACCACGTATTCAGCGTAGAAATATATGTAAGATTTTATCTGAAACTGCTGCGTTCGAGAGTTATGGCGTGAAACACGAGCGAAAAAGCCAATATGCTAATTATAACAGGCTTACCTCGAGCGGGTCCGCTTGCTATGTGTATCTTGAAGGCACAAAAAGTCACAACAAAGGGACTCCCGCATGCTATCCACTACTGTAGCTAGCCCGTGTCAGACTCTCCGCGAGCTACTAGCGGGAGACCACGAGTAAACGCATACTAATAGCCCTTCCCATCAAATTAGCGGTACCGCGCATGCGCAGTTCGCTGAGGGTTTGCACTTCAGTGCTTTTTCATTAATTCTCGCACTTGAAGAAGAAGAAACAATTTACACAACTACAGTTGGCTCACTTACCTTGTGAAATTGCTTAACTAGTCATGTAGTAGTATTACTTATTCCTTGTCACATGTTTTCATATTCATATGCTCTATGTATTTTGTGCTAGCTTGTCAGAATTGTACTGTATTCATGTGTTGTTGTTGGGGGGGGCCTTTGATTGTATGGTCACTAGTGGTTCAAGATCACACTATGTTGGATGTTCTTGTGTTAACTTACAGGTGGAGGTGAAATTCTGGTGCTGCTTCTACTAGTTCCAACACACTGTTTTGCACAAGGTAATTTTTAATCCCCCATAATTGTTTTGCTATCGCCTAGCAACCTAATCTAATTGGCAGCTATGTAAGTGTGTACCAATGGTGACCACAGGACAAAATTTGGGTCATTAACATAATAAATCTGCATGATAATAAACCATGCCTGTACGAACTCGTATATACTCGGCGATGTCACATATGCATAATTATATATATATACACTCCAACTGTTTTTGTTTCATTCTTTCCAGAGATTCTCCATGCTCCCGAGAGTACAACTGTCTTTCTAAACCAACTAGCAGTTTTTACATGTGAGACAAGAGGTGGTATAACTTCGTGGAGACTCAATGGAACACAGCGAGAAATCCTTCTACTTGACATACGTAGTGACCTGGTTATCTCAGAAAAGAGCACTACTTCTGAAGGCACTGCAGTGCACAATCTGACCATCCTAGCCAGAGCCCAGTACAATGGAACTAGAGTTCAGTGTCTGTCTGTGATAATTGGTGGCCCCTTAGTGGAGAGTGACAATGTCACATTGACCATTCAAGGTATTAGTTCTTTAAACCTCCAACTGTTTTCTAACCCTCTACCTGTATTCAGTTTCTGTGCGTCTGTTTGTTAATCCTCATTGCGTAGGCATAGCATGGGTTACAGTACTTGTATGTATTTGTTATCGATATTCTGCACTACAGTTTACGAGGTAGTCATTAATCCTCGGCACGCATGCGCAGCGAGGGTTACAGTAGTTGGTTTGTCGCTGTACTGTCTTGTCTTGTGTGTGTGTGGTGTGTGTGTCGACGCTTATTCTGGAACTACAGGTTACGATGGCGGCCCATTTAGCATTACACTCGGCTTCGTACTACCACGAGCTGAAAAAAGGGCGATTTTCCTGAACGACTGCGTCGAGAGATATGCGTGAACACAATCAAAAAAGCCAATATGCATAATCGCGCTGGCTTACCTCGAACTGATCGGCCTACTCCGCGTACCTTGGAGGCACAAGATGTTGCAACAGAGGGCGTGTATCAACTCCCGCATGCAATCTACTAGTGTAGGTAGCCCGTGTCAAACTCTCCGCGAGCTACACCACGAGTAACTCCATAGCCTAGCCCCCAGCCCATCAATTAGCGATACTGCGCATGCGTAGTGCGCCGAGGGTTTGCACTTTAGTGCTTTTCATTGACTAATATTTTTTTCGTGCGCACACATGCAACCGAACGTACTAGTAAAATACTTGTTCTCGAAATATGATTGTATTCTACTCTCTTTTGAAAATGCATATAAATTGCATCCAGGTCCACTGTCAGCAGTAGGTGACTTGAAATTTGATGCTAAAAATGCCAGTTCAGCGACCATCTCGTGGAGTGCTCCATTCTCTCTGGATGTGACTGGTGTTGATCCTGATATCTGGTACTCTGTCCTCATCTACAATGTGACAGATGAGAACACCCAAACAGCCATCCTCTGTACTGACTGTATCAATATACACTAGACACACTACACCTTCACTCCTGACTACCTCAGTCCTTGTCATGTGTACAACTTCTCTGTCATCCCTCTGAATGGAGCTGGCCAGGGAGAGAGGAGTCCCAACATTACTGGATATGTTTTAAACGGTAGGTATACAAGTAAATAAACAATCCTGCGGATTAAAAAGAGAGTGCATATAGGGATCGTATAAAAAGAAAGGGAGACAAGATAGGGATGGTGTTTGTGGAAGCACAGAGATGCTAGCAAGGATTTAGGACTCCCACAGGTCATTACACACAGCCCTATAGTCGTCGTACGTGGGACGTACCTAGCATCATAGATGTATGGGGCTATGATAGGGAAAGTTTTCAATCTTCTTCGTAGGGTGGGAGTGGGAGTGATGAGAGAGTCTGTAGAATATTGCTATAGGTAATGAAGTACTTACAAATTACCTTTGATAGATTTGTCATGCTACATTTCCATGGAGTGGGCATTTAGGTGGAAGTGTAATCAGCTGACCATAACATTGGATATACATGTATATACATGGAAACATGGAAAATTTGTGTAACGCAAGAAAACAAAATTCAAGTATGCAAGGTTGGCTGATATATTCACGAGGAAGTAGTAAAGCACCGATACAACGATATAGGGCTGTTGTAATGACCTGTGGGAGTCTTAACTCCTTGCTAGCATCTCTGAGATGCTATATACTCGCGTCACGTGGCCACAGCGCAACCTGAAGTTTCAGTACCTGAAGTTTTTTTGAACAATATGTAGTCGTCATATTAACATGTAGTTGTCGTGGAAATGATGTAATACGCATGCGTACCAAGTTTCATCTCCATGCGTGCTATATACCTTTAGCGAGTTGTAGAAGTGAAGATTTAAAGTAAAGTGCCTGAGGCTATTTGTTGTTGCTACAATGTGGTTGTCATGGAAATGATGTTACACGATTACGTACCTAGTTTCATCTCTATGTGTGGTACCGCTAGCGAGTTTGAGGAGTGAAGAAGTAAGTAAAGTGCCTGAGGCTATTTGTTGTTGTTTATACAATGTGGTTGTCATGGAAATGCATGCGTACCAAGTTTCATCTCCATGTGTGGTACCGTTAGCGAGTTTGAGGAGTGAAGAAGTAAGTAAAGTGCCTGAGGCTATTTGTTGTTGTTTATACAATGTGGTTGTCATGGAAATGCATGCGTACCAAGTTTCATCTCCATGTGTGGTACCGTTAGCGAGTTTGAGGAGTGAAGAAGTAAATTTAAAGTAAAGTGCCTGAGGCTACTTTGTGTTGTGGTTGTCATGGAAACAGTTTAATACGTATGTGTATCAAGTTTCACCTCCATACATGCTACAGTTAGCAAGTTTGAGGAGTGAAGAAGTAATTATAAAGATAATCGTCTGAGGTTTCTTCAAACAGTATGCGGTCGTCATGGAAACATGTAGTTGTCATGGAAATGATATAATAGGCATACGTACCAAGTTTCATCTCTATGCGTCCTACCATTAAGGAGTTTGAGACGTGAAGAAGTAAATTTAAAGAAAAGTGCCTGAGGCTATTTGTTGTTGTTTATAAATATGTATTGTGTTTTTGATGTTGGCTATTGAATACATTATGTATACAGTGTTTCGTTCACATAACTCTTACAATTAATGTGAATTACACTATGTCCATTATAATGTATTGCCTGGGGCACATTTTTAGTTGTTTACAGTAAACAACATTGTTTAAAAACAAAAAAGTATGACGTTGCACATGTGGTTATCGACACGCACATTCCTACAAAATTTCATGGCTTTCGGTTTTTTAGTTACGCTGGTCGAAGAAGAAGAAGAAGAAGGAGCATTGTTTTTCAGTAGTGTACCTGCGTTTTTGAGGGAACTTATATTTCTGCATACCCGCACTTTTGCACATCCTATTCTCTCAAATAAATAGCACACAACAGAATGTTCATCAGTATTGATAGCTGGTATATAGCAACATCACATGTGGGTGTGTGCAAATGCCCATACTAGTACTTCACCTGTTTCATCACTTTCCATGCTTGGCTGGATACTTTGATATGCCATGTTTGCAAAAATAGCACAGAATTTCACCAGTACATGTGCAGACCGAGTGCTGATGTGACTTGTGGCATAATTATACTGCATATCTGCTGCCATTCCCGCATGAATAGACAACTAACTCTGTAACAATTCTGTTCTCTTTCTAGTGTCAGCACTTATAAAGACTCATATCCGAGCTATCTCTAGGAACGAGACCAATGTTACATTTACGGTCAGTAGTAAGTACCATACACAATACTAATGTTTCAATGTCTGTTGTTTTTGTGATAGAGTAATCCCACCAGTGAACTTTGTAGTAGCTGGAGGGTCACTCCTGATGTAGTGGATGATCGTGTCATTGAAGAGCCACCATCACCAGAAGGACCAGATGTCACCTACCAACTCCTTGCTGACAATAGATATTCATTCCTGGTGTCCCTTCCTAATGCCACTGATGAAGTAGCCCACCCGCGGATCAATTTCAGTAATATTTTGTGTTGTGACAAACAGCAGTAGGTAGATGTTAATGCCTTACTAACCCTTAAGTGGAGATGTCAGAATGGGTGTGTCTTTGTGCCCAATATATACTACATGTACACATATAGTAGGTCCACAGTTTTCTGTATATTCACATGAAACACTCGTATGCTGCTTACATTTGTGTGGTTATTGAACACTCCTTGTTATGCATGAAAAATCCGTATGCATACCCAATTATAATCAATCATGCTGCTGTGTTCTATTGTGCCAAGGGCAATTATTGGATATAATTACGTGTTTACAGCTACATATGATGTCCAGAGTGCTGCCGCTGACACCACCAAGGGTACCGATAATGGGTTCACTTTTACTGGAGAGTTCATTGAGAGCACAACAGCTCAGGGATGTTTCATAGTTTTAGAATCTGAATATGGAAATCCTGATGTATTCAGAGCCCTACTACTGCCAGATGACTCCAGCACTTATGTACCGCAGAGTATTATGATAACATTTTCTCTTCACCGTATCATGTGTTTGTCTATGACCTGAGGAGATGGACTGACTAGCAGCATCCTGCTGTGAACAGAGCACTACTGTCACTGTTATGGGCACAGTGAGGTGTCTGCTGTATTAGTGGTACATTTGCCTTTTATCAATTCTATATGCAGGTCCGCATCGCTGATGCCAGAATCTCAATTTCTAACAATGGCAGTGGTTGACTGGACATGAAACAGCACAGTGTGAATTGAGTGCATTGTAAGTTCAAAGACTGTAATAGAGAGAGCCTCATGTGTCCGGGTCTATCGAGAGTATGGTAACAAGACACTTCTAGTGGTGGAGGAATATCCCCTCAGAACCATACGTCTTCCCGGTGACTCTGACTGTTGGTGCCGATCATTGGAGCAAATCCACATTTGCTAGCATTTGGAAAGAATGGTTCCAGTCGATGAAGACCACTTCTTGCAATAAGAGTGGCTGTACTGAGGACACAACTGAGATCACTACTATACTGTACATCAACATCCGCTGGTATGTCCAAGTCGCCCTTGGCTTATATGGTAAGTAACGCCTCACCACCCTGCGCCGTGCATGCACAGTGGGGGTTACAGTAATTGGATTGCCTGCCTGGCTGCCAGTTAAACCGGTACAGTGGGCCCCGGTTAATATCATACCCACACGGGTGCATCCAAAAATTATGATAATATGCGGGATATTCTACAATGCGGGCGCATATACCAATGTATACTGTGACCCAGATTGCGCACAATACAGTTTGTTTAGCTAAGCTAATCAACCTAGGCTAGCCTAGCGATTTACATAAGCTAATGAAGCCAGGTGGATAGAATGGTAGGAGTTACAAAACTCCAGCGCAATGTTGTAGTATGCCTAATTCGGCATGAAAAATATGACAAAAAACCAAAATTGCTCAGTTTTTCTATGGTAATAGGTGGGATATGACATCCGTATTCTATAAAAAGCATAGGAAATGGTTTTGTATTTCAGGTTTGTATGGTAATAAACGGTTAAAGGGTATGATTATTAAGTGGGACCCACTGTACTTCAACTGCTACACATCAACGCCATGTGCCCGCATTCCTTGCGCCGAGGGTCTGCACTTTATTGCTATTTTCATTCTGTTGGTTCTTGTTATCTTTGCAGTACACATCTGTACACAGGATAAATGTGTACCTACAGAGATAATGTTTTCCTGTTTTATAGATGGAAGAGTATCAGCAATTGCTATTAGAGTGTCAGCTGTGTCATCTTTCATCATTATTATTGCCATTGGTGCTGTAGTTGTGCTGATTTGGTGGAAGAAGGTAAATTGTGTCACTAATTTTTTCCATCAGAAATGTTCATATCTCTTATTGCAGTCACACAAAGGTGGTTACAGCTTCTCTGGTGTAGTTCACGGTTGCTTTTGTTGTTCTTCCCCGAGTGAAACTAACGACCTTGAGTTATGCAGTAATGCTAGTGTAAGGAGCGGTTCTCGACTGATATCAGATGATGGTGGCGCCAAACAGAAAAAGGATGGACATGCTGAAGGAGAAGCCAAACTTGACCAAAGACAGGACAGTGGCATTAGTGTGAGGAATCCTCTGGAAGGAGAAGCCAAACCCCCTCGCAGTCTAAGTAGCTCGCTGGACAGTGGTATCAATTTTAGCACCCCTCCAGTGATGTCCAAACAAAAAGGGATGTACACCGATGTGAAACCCTCAACATCAGGAGTGCAACCCCCTATCCCAGAGGACACCAGAGTCCAGTACCAGGAGATTGACATCAGAACTACTCATGTCAGCTGATGATCACATGATAGTCACATGACTCATGTTATGATCCTCTCTTTCCTCAGAAAATGGCACTTTCTCCCTATGCTGAGCTGGGACCTATTCCTACCAAAAGGCCAAAACCCCCCAAGATCGAAACCAAGACACAGGGCCCCTATGTTGATGTCCTACCTCACGCCACTACTCCTGTGACTGGCAATGACAACAGAGGTTAGTAGTGATAGTACCATGTAGGTAATGTGTTCTACTGTATTTATTCACAACCTGAATGCAGACAAGGCAACACCCAAAGGTTGAAAGGCTGCAATGCCTCGTTACTTATTACATGTCTCCTCTTCCCCCAGGACCCCCCACAGTGGAGTCAGTGATGTCACTGTTGTGGGGTGTGAGACCTCGTTGGAAGGAGATAGCAGAGGGTCTGGAGTTTGATGAGGATCGGATTGATGAGATAGACACCAACGACACTGATGAGGGCCGTCTGCACCACTGTGTGGAGATGTGGGTTTTCAAACTACAGCCATCCTGGGAGAAACTATCTCATGTACTGAAGGAACTGGGGGAAGTGGAACTGGCGCGTCAGGCCTGGAGTGAAGGTGTGGCAAAGTGTTTCTTGATTGTGATGATAGACAATGAATGATTTGTAGAGCACATCCAACAGTCATCAAGAAAGCTCAGTGATGCAACAAGTGGAATAGGAACAGGTTTTAGTCAACACTTTTCATAAAATTAACATTACACTTTACACTGTATGCCCTCCATCCAGGGTGTGATGTCTCCCCTGCACTGCCTCGGTTTGGTGACGGAGACAGTGGAGGTGGGGAGGGTGTGACTGGGGGTGAGGGTGAGGTGGACCCACAGCGTCAAACAACGTTCCCCAAGGGAGACAAGGTACGTTGTGAGAGCCCTCAGAGTGGTGCAGTCTATTACAACACACACCATTCAGGCCAGTTACAACTTCACTCTTCAGGGGAAGAACCCCCTCTTCAATTTCTACTGACTCCAGTAGAGCACAGTTCTGGAGAACAGATGTGCAACTCAGGTTAGGACATTATCTGCATTCTCCTGTTTAGCACCTATTCTTCCTGGTCACACACTTCCCCAATGCTCCACTGTTTGATGGTAATAGGTGTTGCTGAACCATTGGATGGTGATAACATGATTAATAGTTAGTTAGCTACTTCCAGCACCAACAGTTCAATCAACAGCAGTGACCCAGTTCCTCATGATCTCATAACTGTTTATTAGTTTGCCATAACTCTCCCACTCTCCCACCTGTGCTAACTCTCTCCTATCTGTGCGAATATATCCACTCAGATGATGCTGGGTTTGATGAGAGCGTAGTAGTCGAATCAGGGAGGAAAGACTGGCATCCCGAGTTTGTCTTCCCTCAGACCCTAGGTCCCAGTTATGACTCAAGTACCAGGGTTTGTTACATAATCTGTGTGTGGAACTAAAACAAACTCATGTTCTGTTCCAGGCTGAAGAAAGGGGCAGTTACGAAGGTTAGTAGCTGTTTACAACATTTTGAGCTATTACTTTAATTTGCCACTTTCATTCCCAGGGGGTGTTGAAGTGGACCAAAAACCACACGTGGAGAATTTTTATCAAACAACCACGAGTATTGGTACAGCCAATATAGAGGCAGAGGATGTTGTTGTCAACGAGAACATCTGTGACGGAACTACAGTTGAATGCACAGAGTCCTCAAGCACCAAAGCTAATAATGGTATTAATAACTATTTTTATCATGTGAGTTTCATTTACAGTGTTAATTTTAGCTGTGATGGTGACGGGACAAATGCAGGAGAGACATCGCTGGCCAGTTGCAGATCTCCCTAACATACAGCCGCAACCTGCTGGACTGTCCAAACGACAACCAAAGCATACACCGCCCTTGCCCAAGTTTAGGGCACAGACTCTCCAAGAAAGCCACCCCCGATATCCAACACACAAGAACAGCAGTAACAGCCACGCCGTGGATCTTACTCTAACCTTGCAATGGATGGACCTGAGATTGGGCCTGGGATTCGGTTTTGAAGAACACCCCACTTTCGAGAGCTCTGCATGGACCCAACCCAGTTGATCAGCTGCTGTCGTGCTCTGTTGTATCGTCATAATGTGCTATTGTCTGCAATACGGGATTGACTGCATGTTATTCTACTGTATGTAACTAAACTGTAGTGGAAGATGCTGTATGCATTCATCCATTTGTAGTGTAGCATTATTTTTACTGAAGTACGTCACAGCAATGTCAGCACATGCCGTATTTAGACTAGTAAACGAAAACAACTTTCATCATAAACAGAGTGTATGTAAAATAAGAAGTTCCTATTGTGTATGTAATCGGTCAGTGTGAAAGAATTTGGTGATAGTGTGGTATGACTGGTTGTACTTGAGAAACACCTCTTCTTCTCCGTCTCCTTGGTCGAGTGGCCCACTCCCTGGTCCAGGAGTGGAGCCACTGGAGGAGGAGAGCGGGTACCTCCTGATGTGTCGTGGAGGCAGAGAGACGCTCCCCTCACTCCTCCTCCCTCCTTCTCTCTGCCCAGGTCTGGGTGGGAGGAGGGAGGGAGGGGAGGGGGCGGGGTCCCAGGGAATGGGAGGTGCCCTGGTCTTACGTCCACTGGAACTAGTGCTGCCTTCAGCTAAAGGTGGGGTGGGCGGAGCCGGTTTTCCAGTTTTGGGGGAGGAGGGAGTGGGTTTGGGTGGCCTGGGAGGTGGACTCAGTTCCTCTCCATTGGCTCTGGTGTTCTGGCTCAGTGAGTCTTCCAGGAATGAGGGGGAGTCCCCAGTTTGAGTTACCGCTGTTTCTCCTGGTGACTGAGTTGCTTCTTGGTTGAGGGGCTGCCCCAAGAGCGACTGTAGAATAATCTCCTGTTTGTTGGAGCTGGTGTTTTCCGGCGGTGTGACTAAAGGCAGTTGTGGTGGGCCTTTCATGAGGATGCAGTAGCTGGAACCAGTCGCAGTGTCGTGGTCAGAGTCACTGGTCTCGGGTTTTGGAGGTATAGGAGGAGGGAGTGGGCTCGTAGATCGGGAAATAAATTTGGGAGAAGTGGACAATTGTTGATGAGAAGGAGGGGAGAGTTGTGAATGCAGGGGAGAGGTGTGGCTTGTGTGGTGAGGTAGGGAGGTTTGGGAAACCTGGGTTTTCTGAAGACGGGGAGAGGTGGAGGGTTGAGAGTGGGAAGGAGAAAGGTGTGATTGTGGGGAGGAGAGAGGGTGGGAGACCGAGTGAAGGTGTGGGGTGGAGGAGGAGTGAGGATAATGGGGAGGGCTAGAAGGGTGCAGTCCAGCCAGAGAAGTAGTCGGTTGCGATGACGAGAGGAACCAAGGACTGGTGGAAGGAGGAGAAGAGCTGTGTTCAAATGGTGGAGTGTTCAGTTGAGAAGGAGAAAGAGGTAGCTGTGATAGTGGAACAGTGCTCTCTGCAGAAAGTGTCCATTGCGGATCAGTGGAACAACTGTCGCTGGTAACAATATGCAACATCTCGTCTGTCCTTGGAGGTAAGTCAGGAGTACACGACAGACTTCGATCGACCACACACCCTGTCTCTTCCCTCTCATAGAGCTCTGCCAGCTCTCCTGGGGTAATGTGACCCGTCGAGTGTGATGAAAGCCGAGTTAGAAGTCTGGAGAGGTGAGGTGTGGAGAAAACCACTTGACGGTGGTGGAGCAGAACCAGGCAGAGGAGATGTTAGTTCCCTCTGTCTCATAGTCAGCAATCTCACATCATCTTCATTGTTAACACCAGAGCCTGCAGCAGATGTTGCCACACTCAGTGGCCCACTCTGCCCTGGAGTGATAAGAGAGCAGTCACCACAGTTGGCGGGGAGTTTTCTTTGCAGACCACCAGTTGTACTACCACCAGTGGGGGGAATTTACACAGGCTGCTGTTGAGTAGCTTTTCCACTAAATATTTACACAACTTTGTAGTACTCATTGTATATAATACCTTCATTCACATGCAATATACTACATGTGGAACCACATTGTACTTACTGTGTCTCCTTTTGCAGCAGTAGATACATGCAACACTGAGTACTGTGACCGTAACTGACAATAAGACCACGCCCCCTACTCCACCCACCACCACTCCGAACAGTGGAACATCGGGGTTGCTGTTGTTGCCTGCAGGAAAGAGAGATAGAGTTTTGAAAACATCCGTCAAATGCTTTCAAAACAACAAGCATGTTGAAAAGGAAAAATAACACACTTCATTTTATGGGATTCTGCAATGCACTGTGTCTTACGGAGACAAACATGCTACTCCAGGAGTTAGACTATCAAAACGAATAGTCATACCAGGAGGACGGTCCAAGGACTCCCTCCCACGTATAGTATTGAATAGCTACATGCTTAGCTAAATCCCCTCTCGACAGCGAACGACGCGAGGTTTTGTAAACGATGAAAAACATGTGTACGTCTTTCGCGTTTGGACACTGTCACGCAGCTAGCTGGGTTATCATGCACACAAATCCATGCCGGCCTGGCGAACTCTTATTGACAGCTAACTGTAGAGCATACGTATGAATGCCTTAGAGAAGTATCGAACAAGAAGTATATTATCATAATAAAGTTTGTCGATACCTTCACCGCTCTGCAAATTGTCTCCGCTCCCTGCCATTTCTCTTTCTTCTGCCAAACAACACTGACTGAACTGGGTCACGCATGCGCGGCGGCCAGAACTACAACGCATGCGCTTACGCTTCCGCAGTGCATGTGGCGCCAGAAATCTGATCCCCGGCGCTGGTTTAGAGAAACTGATGTGAATAAGTGTTTATGTTTCGAACTTTAGCCTCCTATAGTTATATATACCTCACTTCACATAATTATCGCTGAGATGAGAGCTGCTTTTCTCAGAAGCTGTTGACTCATAAATCTCCTTTCCCAACGAGTAAAATTTTCGTATCAAAGTGTATGATTGTAATACAACTGGTTTGGGGCATCAACAAACTTGTTTTTGTTTTGTAAGATCAAAGCCATATATCTCCCCAGCGGCTGTATACGTATCTGAGCCTAAGGAGATAAAAAGGGAGACTGGGTTGGCTGTCATGGGAATAGCTAGTAGCTATGGCTGATCTTAGATTCCTCCTCGTTGCCACATTTGCAGTCAGTGTCGTTCACACTGAGGCAGGACAGAACACGTCATTGTGTGAGTGTCAGTCCAGTGCTACAAAACAACTTCAAATAGTTTTGTACAGATTTCAGGAAAACTCCACAGTCAGTTGATGTGCTGGTTGGCACTTCAGTGACATTCGAGTGTCAGGCCGGGTGGGCAGCTGAGCGAGTGAGATGGCAAGTCAACGGCAGTGTCTGGGACATTGGAGATCCTCCGAGCTACGACCTGCTGATCTCTCCCGATGAAACATGGAACTCCTCCGTCTACTCACGGACACTGAAAGCTGAGAGACGGTACAATAACACTGGGATTCAGTGTGTCCTTACTCTGACACCAGGAGGACAAAAGATCTGCAGCAACATGGCACTTTTAGTTGTCAGAGGTTAGGAACGACTAAACCTATATTCTTCATTGCATACTTTCAGTTGTCATAGGTTAGTAATGTGGCTAGCAGCAACTACTGAAGGGTAGAGATTACACATTATTTTCTTGATTGCAGACTTTTTGCAAGTGCCAATATCTATTAACGCAACACTCGGCTCAAAAGTGAAATTCCACTGCATTCCCTACTACTATTCCTACCACAACGTCTCGTGGTACATCAATGTAACGGATCTCAGTCAGCTAAAATCTACAGACATCTCACTGGTGTCTGAAACCACTGTACAGATCACCGCTTGGCAAAAGTTTAACAATACATTAGTTCATTGTAGGATACGTGATACCTCCATCACCAGCCCTACAGCACTTTTGCTGATTCAAGGTAAACAGACAGACACACATTTTCCCTGTACTATAATGACCCTTTGTGTAACTGCAGGAGAGCTGGGTGCAGTGGGAGAGCTTCATGTGTCTGCCTACGGTCCAGACTCTCTCCTCATCTCCTGGACCGCTCCCTTCTCCCTCAACATCACCGAGTCCCGTCCTGATCTCTGGTTCTCTCTCTCCATCCTCACACCAGCTGGTGGCTCTCTCCCCTGTCCAGACTGCCACCACATCACTACTGATACCTTCTACAACCTCTCTCTCACTGGTCTCTATCGGGGAATGCATGAGATCAGTGTAGTGTCTGTCAATGCATATGGTGTCTCTACCAAGTCTGCAATAATGCCACTGTATGTGAGAGTGGCTGAGTGCACACAAGAAGAAGAACTCTGCAGTGTGCATCCCAACACAACACAGCTACACACAGGTGATCGTGAGTGTTACATATGAGCACACATTAAAGGCATTATACACTACAAAAAAGTAAAAGTGTTCGTAATGCATACAGTATCTGATCAAAGTCACATTGCAGAAACTCCCTGCCCTGCTGTCTCGCTCTCAGGTTACCATGACATACCGATGTATTGTGAGGTACTAATTTTTAAAGGAATGTTCTAGGTATTGGACTGGGAGTTGGATTGGGTGTCATACTAGCTGCATTACTGATGAGCACTGTGGTCGTAACATGCTGTAGTGTATCGGCCCTAAGGACCCGCCTTTGTAAGTTAATCAACGACACAGTGGACAAATGAACATGCTGGTGTGTATATATGTAGGTCGCAGGAGAAGTGAGTTGAGGAGGGACACACTTCAACAGAATCCAGCCTATGAGGCCTGCGCCCCTACACCATGTCCTCCTCCTGACCAGCAGGGAGCGGCGTACTGTACTGCCTCACCACAGAGAGGGAGAGAGCTGTCCCATAGCAATACATACACTGCTGCTGCTGCTGATGTCTCTTGTACCCAGGAAAAGGTGTATGAAGAAATTGCTTAACCAACCAGAGTTTAGTGGTCACATGACTATAAGAACAGTCTGTAGCTATGATATTGCGTATCGTGGATCATACATTTTGTCTGTCTGTGTGTGTGTGTGTGTGGCAAGGTATTCAATAAAACAACAGGTGAATAATTCGTAAGGGTGTGGTAGCTAAATCCCTGTGGGGAAATTAATTAACCCTTTGGACGCCATTGGTATCTGCTTAAATAAGCATAAATTGAGTATAAAGTCTTATGGAGGCTCTGGACACATTTATGTGTCCGTGGCTGGTTAAGTGTTAAGACGTACCACGCACAGATTCAACCGTAGCTGGAGTATCATCTGTGGTTCCATGTGTTCCATGAAGAAACTGCTGATTGTATTTTTTTTGTCTCTTTATTGCCTGTATTCTTCCCAAACCGAAGAAAGTGAGTTGATAAAAAGTGTATATATCTGTAGCACCAAATGTGGGAATGACTTTCAGATTGTGTGCTCGAGATATGTGACGTTGATAATGGCTATGAAGCCGGAGAGCAAATAATACTCTACTTGGAGCATAACTGTTCGCAGCATGATCCAGAGTGTACTTGGGACAACAGATCAAACACAGTTGCAATTTTCACACAGTCACAAAATGCCTCCCACGATACCGTTGAATCAACTCTCAATATAAGAAAAGAAGATGCAGAGAAAGGAGTTCACTCACTGTCTTGCTCCTTGGTCAATGGCAAGACAGCTTCTGCCCTGATCACAGTGACAAAATGTAAGTCAGTAACCAGCGTGCAACATGACCAAGTTTATTCTACATTACAGCGGCTACTCCCAGTCCTACAGCTCTTCCCACCTCATTTTCTCCTACAAAGAGTGTACAATTACAAACTACTCCAGAGAGCACTCCGTCTCTGACAGTAGAAGCTCCCACACCTACTGAAACAGAAACACCAGATAATAGTGCTAAGCCTCCAGGTTCATGTTGTGCTGTCGACGTCCTTCTTCTTCTCTTATTATGTACTATGCTGCAGATCGTGGTTTAGCATAATGTAGGAACATGAGATGAGAAAACAACGGAGAAAACAATGCTAAGCCATTATTGCTTGTGACTGACAACATGCAGCGAGCGCACGCGCGCGCGCCGCGCCGTGTGTGTACCGACCCGGCCGGCCCGTCGCATAAGGCGCAACAGTACAGGAACCTACCCTGGTGGAATCGCGCCGTGTGTATATAGCGTGGAGATGGGGCCATCCTTTTACGTTTTGCTGTCTCTTACTTGCCTGACAGGGGTACGTTGTATGCCGGTAGAATGACTTGAGTCACAGTAACCATCTTTTTTGTAGGACAACTAGAAATAGGTATTGTGAGTGGCTGCTCGTCAACTCTACACTATTTCAAAGGCAACTGCTCATGGATAAGTATGGTAGGGGTTTTTGAACAAGTGACCATAGCTCCACAAAAGACGATTGTTGGAATTGAGGATATAAGTAGATTAACTTTGAAATGTGTGGCTGAGGAGACTGTACGACTGAATGCAGTTATACACCGACACGGTGAGGACGGGATAAAGGTAGCTAATAACTCACTAGTGTGTTTCAATACAGATACTGATACTCTCCCATCACCCCAAAATGTAACTTTGGATAGCGAGACTGAGATTCTGAGCTGGAGCCATGTTTTCCATCCTGATCTGCCAGTGGACTTCAAGATCACCCACGAGTGTAACATCTCCTACCTGGTGACAGTGCTCCACAGAGAGAGTGGGGAGAGAGAAGAGACAATGATGTCACATGAGACCAGTCTCAACATATCTCGTCTCCTGGACCACTGCAGGAGACAAGAGTTCACTGTTCAGACTTTGGTCAATGACATCTTCTACAGTCAGAGCTCCTCCTACTTTACTAACCCCTCTGGTGAGGAGCTATTATATCTAGTTGAGTGTACATGAGCCATTGGCTTCTCTATTAGCCCTCTTCTTTCCTCACTCTCTCGTCAACACTGGTGGCAGAAGATGATACTACAGTCAGTGTAAAAGTAAGTATAATACAGGGAGATAAAGCAGTAGAGTGCATTGTTATTTCAACAGCTGAAGTTTTCTCTGGAGGCATCAGTGTGTGTCTCTCAGTTCCACGTAATCATTGATGGACTTGTCAACATCTCTTTCAATGTCACCAGCTCTGACAGAGAGAGAGGAGAAGTCACCTATGACCTCTCTCCATACGTATCTCCAGAGGATGTCTGTGATGTTGGAGCAGTGGTCTATGGTAGCAATGATATTGGAGATAGTACACCAATCGTAATACCCCTTGGAGGTAGCTATACTCTTGTGTAACCAGCGTTAAGATGAAGAATTTATAGTGTGTGTTGTCTCTCACAGGGTGCCTTCCTACAGTGACAGTTTCCTCTCAGTCAGGAATTTCATCAACAACTCAGTCCACACCACTACCCACCACACACGCTAATCCTTCAGAATCTTAATTTGTTCTCCCCGTGATTCTTGCAGGTACATACACACTATCTTATGTACACCAACCATGTTGTTCTATAAGGCCTTTTATAGCTACCACAGTCCTTGCTGTGATAGTGACAGCAGTACTGCTACTCCCTGTACTAGTCTTATATATCACCAGGAAGTGTAAGTACAGAGGTAAGATCAGTAATAGTACCTAGAGCCCCTCACCTAACTAATGTTCTACTCTATGTCTTCTTTCAGGTAAAGGCGGTAAGGTTACAGAAGATGTCTCACTGCAGACAAATGAGGCCTACTGTACAGTAACTACTGGAGTTCCAATGAAGAGAAATGAGGCATATGAGACTGTGCTGAGACCAGAAACTGACACTCTATCTCCAGTGTATGATATTGTACACTAACAGTAAAGTTGAAAGAAAACGCGACAGCTCTGCAAAACACGATTATGTGACATATTTTCTTCAAAATGTTATGAAAATAGCACTGTTGTCTGGCAAAGACTTCACTACCAAAGTCACAAACAACCTCAAGCTGCTGTGCATGCATACTTTGGGTGCAACTTTTTAAACCACCCACCCTGGGCATTTGTCTATTCTTCTCTCCACACTGCAAAACTACGACTGAGCTACCCCTCCCACATTACTGGGCATGCGCAAAGCCGCCGAAGAAAAATTAGGGCGCGATGCGGGTGAATGACCCTGCCTCGTCTTGGGTGGACCCCTCCCACTATTATTTAGGCGCATGCGCAAAAATACCGCGTTTGCACGGCGATTCGCTACGAAGATGAAGTGCGTAAGCATGGCTATCTTGCGAGAAACAAAAGATGTAGGGATGGGGTTATGAGTGACCCTCTGTCTTGGTGCAGGCATCTTGTTCCCTTGGCACACTGTCGCACATTTAGGTCGGCGGTAGCGACGGCTCATGCGCGCCAGACATAACGGCGGAGAGCGGCTAGCAGTAGTGCATACTACTAGCGTGAGTGCCTCCTGGGTTGATTGTGAGGGATGGGGCATTATTTATGCCTGATGGTCCTGCTGGCAATTACGTGCATGGCTGAGCAAGGTAAGTCGCTGCAGAGTACTAGCTGCATTTAGCTAACCCATTGCCTTTTTGATAGGGCAAATGGAAATCGGTATTTTGGATGGATTCTCATCAACCCTACGATATCTCAATGGCAACTGCTCGTGGAGAGTTACTACAATTGCAGCAGGGAATGAGGTAGATGATGGAACTGAGTGTAGGACCACTGATAACACTGGTTGGTGGAGAAGGGGACATAGAGACATTCACTTTGAAATGTGTAACTGACGAGGGCGAGCAACTGAATGCATTGATCGTTACACACAGTAAGTGCATGGATGTGTCAAGTTTTTTCAAAATGTCTCTGTGATACACAGCTCTTGAAACTATCCCACAACCCACAATTATTGCTCTGGATTATGAGACTGGGATCCTCGATTGGAGCCATCCATTTCATCCTGATCTACCAGTGGACTTTGAGATTATCCACCAGTTCAGAGTCGTCTACCTAGTCAATGAGACAGACAGAGAGAGTGGGGAGACAATGATGTCACATGAGACCAGTCTCAACATATCTCATGTCCTGGACCACTGCAGGAGACAAGAGTTCACTGTTCAGACTTTGGTCAATGACATCTTCTACAGTCAGAGCTCCTCCTACTTAACTAACCCCTCTGGTGAGTAGATAAGCATATCTAGCCACAGCCATTGACCTCTTCCATTAGCCCCAGCTTTCCTCACTCTCTCGCCATCACTGGTGGCAGAAGATGATAATACAGTCAGTGTAAATGTAAGAAGCTTTGCAGCAGTAGAGTGCATTGATCATTGTTATTTCACCAGGTGAAGTTTGCTCTAGAGGCATCAGCGTGTATCTCTCAGTTCCACGTGATCATTGATGGACTATTCAACATCCCTTTCAATGTCACCAGCTCTGACAGAGAGAGAGGAGAGGTGACATATGACCTCTCTCCATACATATCTCCAGAGGATATCTGTAATGCGAATGCTGTGGTCTATGGTAGCAATGATAATGGAGATAGTACACCAGTCGTAATACCCCGTTGAAAGTATGTAACTTGTGTGTGTAGGTGTGGATGAAAGTGTGTGTTGTCTCTCACAGGATGCCTTCCTGCAGTGACAGTTTCCTCTCAGTCAGGAATTTCATCAACAACTCAGTCCACACTAGAGCCCCTCAACTAACTAATGTTCTAACTCTTTCAGGTAAAGGCAGTGGTGTTACTGAAGATGTCTCACTGCAGACAAATGAGGCCTACTGTACAGTAACTACTGGAGTTCCAATGAAGAGAAATGAGGCATATGAGACTGTGCTGAGACCAGAAACTGACACTCTATCTCCAGTGTATGATATTGTACACTAACAGTAAATTGAAAGAAAACGCGACAGCCCTGCAAAACACAATTATGGGACCATATGAGCATATTTTCTTCAAAATGTTATGAAAATAGCACTGTTGTCTGGCAAAGACTTCATAAAGTCACAAACAACCTCAAGCTGCTGTGCATGCATACTTTGGGTGCAGCTTTTTAAACCACCCACCCTGGGCATTTTGTATATTCGATCTTCTCTCCACACTGGAGCACACCCCTCCCACTATTATTTAGGCGCATGCGCAGAAATCCCGCAGGAGATGCGTTTGCTCGGTGATTCGCTACTATACTATCGAAGATGAAGTGCGGAAGCATGGCTATCTTGCGAGAAACAAAAGATGTAGGGATGGGGTTATGAATGACCCTCTGTCTTGGTGTGGGCATCTTGTTCCCTTCTTTTTCATGACACACTGTCGTACATTTAGGTCGGCGCCAGTGACTACCCATGCGCGCGCTAACGGCGGAGAGCGGCTAGCATAGTGCGTATAGCTATTGCCGTGTGTGCCTCCTGGGTTGATTGTGAGGGATGGGGCATTATTTATGCCTGATGGTCCTGCTGGCAATTACGTGCATGGGTAAGTCGCCACAGAGTGGCTGCATTTAGCTAGCCCATTGCCTTTTTGATAGGGCAAATGGAAGTAGATATTTTGGATGGATTCTCATCAACCCTGCGCTATCTCAATGGCAACTGCTCGTGGAGAGTTACTACAATTGCAGCAGGGATTGAGGTAGAGGTGGAAGTGAGTGTAGGACCACAGAGGACTCTAGTTGGTGGAGAAGGGGACACAGAGAGATTCACTTTGAAATGTGTAACTGAGGAGGGCGAGCAACTGAATGCAATAATCGTTACGCACAGTAAGTGCATGGTATTGGTAAAATGTGCCATTGATGTTCCTGTGACACACAGCTCTTGAAACTATCCCACAACCCACAATTATTGCTCTGGATTATGAGACTGGGATCCTTGATTGGAGCCATCCATTTCATCCTGATCTGCCAGTGGACTTTGAGATTATCCACCGGTTCAGAGTCGTCTACCTAGTCAATGAGACAGACAGAGACAGTGGGGAGACAGTGATATCACATGAGAGCAGTCTCAGCGTATCTCGTCTCCTTGACCACTGCAGGAGACAAGAGTTCACTGTTCAGACTTTGGTCAATGACATCTTCTACAGTCAGAGCTCCTCCTACTTAACTAACCCCTCTGGTGAGTAGCTATCTAGTTGAGTGTACATGAGCCATTGACTTCTCTATTAGCCCCAGCTTTCCTCACTATCTCGCCATCACTGGTGGTAGAAGATGACACTAAAGTCAGTGTCAAAGTAAGTATAAATACAGGAAAACCAAGCAGTATAGAGTGCATTGATCATTGTTATTTCACCAGGTGAAGTTTTCTCTGGAGGTATCAGTGTGTATCTCTCAGTTCCACGTAATCATTGATGGAGTAGTCAACATCTCTTTCAATGTCACCAGCCCTGATAGAGAGAGGGGAGAGGTCACCTATAACCTCTCTCCATACTTATCCTCAGAGGGTGTCTGTGATGTGGGAGGCATCGGTCTATGGTAGCAATAATATAGGAGAGAGCACTCAAGTACAAATCCCTAGAGGTAATTATTAGTAGCCATGCCACCTTATTCGTTGCCCCCCACCCCAGGAGGCTCACACTGCACACCTACAGGCATCATCACTATGCCTACTCTACTTTCCACCACACCAACGCTCACCCCACCATATTCAGAAGACTTGGTACCTGGCATTAGCGTTACAGTCATTATTACAGGTTTGTACAATGACAGTTTCCTCTCAGTCAGGAATTTCATCAACAACTCAGTCCACACCACTACCCACCACACCCGCTAATCCTTCAGAATCATTTGTTCTCCCCGTAATTCTTGCAGGTACCTATATACTATCTTATGTACACCAACCGTGTTGTTTTATAAGGCCTTGTAAACTTTTCTATAGCTACCACAGTTCTTGCTGTGATAGTGATAGCAGTACTGCTACTCCCTGTACTAGTCTTATATATCACCAGGAAGTGTAAGTACAGAGGTAACAACAGTAAATACCTATAGAGCCCCTCACCTAACTAATATTCTAACTCTAATTTTCTTTCAGGTAAAGGAGGTGGGGTTACTGAAGATGTGTCACTGCAGACAAATGAGGCCTACTGTACAGTAACTACTGGAGTTCCAATGAAGAGAAATGAGGCATATGAGACTGTGCTGAGACCAGAAACTGACACTCTATCTCCAGTGTATGATATTGTACACTAACAGTAAAGTGAGAAAACGTGACAGCCCTGCAAAACACGATTATGTGACCATATGAGCATATTTTCTTCAAAATGTTATGAAAATAGCACTGTTGTCTGGCAAAGACTTCACTACCAAAGTCACAAACAACCTCAAGCTGCTGTGCATGCATACTTTGGGTGCAGCTTTTTAAAACACCCACCCTGTGCATTTTGTCTATTCCTCTCTCCACACTGCAAACTACCAGCAAGAACAAACTACAACACACCCCTCCCACTATTATTTAGGCGCATGCGCAAAAATCCCGCAGTAGATGCGTTTGCACGGCGATTCGCTACGAAGATGAAGTGCGTAAGCATGGCTATCTTGCGAGAAACAAAGGATGTAGGGATGGGGTTATGAATGACCCTCTGTCTTTGTGTGGGCATCTTGTTCCCTTCTTTTTCATGGCACACTGTCGTACATTTAGGTCGGCGGCAGTGACTGCTCATGCGCGCGCCAGACATAACGGCGGAGAGCGGCTAGCTAGCAGTAGTGCGTATAGTATTTTTTCTAATTAACGCGCCAGAAAAAATAATTTAAAATCATGTACGGGGTAATTACCACGCGCCGTTGGCGCAATAATAGAACGGCGCTTAGTAAATAGAACGTTCATGATACTTTTCCTCTTCCCCCTTTTCTGCAGCAGTATTGGTACCTTGGGAACTCTCGCTTGGTACCGCACCATCGCTACTCGATGGTTTATTGAAGTAATATTCCAGAGAACGCTGCATTTTTTCACCAACCAGCAGGCAGCAGCGCAGCAGCGCAGCATGCAGCGGCACTGCACGTGTTCGTTCCAATTATCAACGCGCCAGAAAATAATATTTACATTTTACCATTGGCGCACTATTAGAACTAACAATAAACTCTGGACTTCTTGTTTGGCGCTCTATAAGAGCGCCGCCTTAATTAGAAAAAAATACGGTAGCTACTGCCGTGTGTGCCTCCTGGGTTGATTGTGAGGGATGGGGTATTATTTATGCCTGATGGTCCTGCTGGCAATTACGTGCATGGGTAAGTCGCCGCAGAGTAGCTGCATTTAGCTAGCCCATTGCCTTTTTGATAGGGCAAATGGAAATCGGTATTTTGGATGGATTCTCATCAACCCTGCGCTATCTCAATGGCAACTGCTCGTGGAGAGTTACTACAATTGCAGCAGGGATTGAGGTAGAGGTGGAAGTGAGTGTAGGACCACAGAGGACTCTAGTTGGTGGAGAAGGGGACACAGAGAGATTCACTTTGAAATGTGTAACTGAGGAGGGCGAGCAACTGAATGCAATAATCGTTACGCACAGTAAGTGCATGGTATTGGTAAAATGTGCCATTGATATTCCTGTGACACACAGCTCTTGAAACTATCCCACAACCCACAATTATTGCTCTGGATTATGAGACTGGGATCCTCGATTGGAGCCATCCATTTCATCCTGATCTACCAGTGGACTTTGAGATTATCCACCAGTTCAGAGTCGTCTACCTAGTCAATGAGACAGACAGAGATAGTGGGGAGACAATGATGTCACATGAGAGCAGTCTCAGCGTATCTCGTCTCCTTGACCACTGCAGGAGACAAGAGTTCACTGTTCAGACTTTGGTCAATGACATCTTCTACAGTCAGAGCTCCTCCTACTTAACTAACCCCTCTGGTGAGTAGCTATCTAGTTGAGTGTACATGAGCCATTGACTTCTCTTATTAGCCCCAGCTTTCCTCACTATCTCGCCATCACTGGTGGTAGAAGATGACACTAAAGTCAGTGTCAAAGTAAGTATAAATACAGGAAAACCAAGCAGTATAGAGTGCATTGATCATTGTTATTTCACCAGGTGAAGTTTGCTCTAGAGGCATCAGTGTGTATCTCTCAGTTCCATGTAATCATTGATGGAGTAGTCAACATCTCTTTCAATGTCACCAGCCCTGATAGAGAGAGGGGAGAGGTCACCTATAACCTCTCTCCATACTTATCCTCAGAGGGTGTCTGTGATGTGGGAGGCATGGTCTATGGTAGCAATAATATAGGAGAGAGCACTCAAGTACAAATCCCTAGAGGTAATTATTAGTAGTCATGCCACATTATTCGTTACCCTCCCCCCCACCCAGGAGGCTCACACTGCACACCTACAGGCATCATCACTATGCCTACTCTACTTTCCACCACACCAACGCTCACCCCACCATATTCAGAAGACTCGGTACCTGGCATTAGTGTTCCAGTCATTATTACAGGTTTGTAATAAATAGGTGTTATTGGTGGATAGGTGTTATGTAATACAGTCAAATTCTTTTTTCTTTCTCAGTGTCCATCATTTCCCTATTCATGATCGGCACCGTCACCATTATCATCATCACTATTACACGACTTTTGTCTTACAAGAAAAAAGGTATAGTATTCTAACCCAGCCCCACCCTAAATATCAATCACCATGAGGGTGATATGGAGTGCGTGGTTGAGGGATTTGTGGGCCTAACAGTATATAGTAACATTCAATGCAGGTAGAGGGAATTCAGTGGTACCACCAGTCTCTGCAACCTGTCCAGATGATGTGGCGCCCAAAGTGAGGTACATACGCAACTTATTTTTGTTTAGACTGACCCCACCTAATGGTCTGATGCATCTGAACAGCGGACCATGCACAGAGGTGTGTGTGTGTGTGTTGGAGATGTTCGACACTTGGCACAATGTAGCCACGATGTACATAACACAAGCCTCAATGTTATGAATGTTGGCACAGATGTATGTGTGTATGTATGTTGCAACACTTGGCAATGACGTGGTTTGAAAGACAGGCCAGTCCATTAGGGAGTTCTGCTCTCTTACAGTGTAACTAGAATGACATGGCATTTTTTAGCACAGCAGTTCCATTTTACGCATGTATTTGCAATGGCACTCAATTTTGTCTACACAAACTCCAATTGATTTTCAAGATCCATATTATTATGCTGTGAAGTGGAGCCTACAACCGGCGCTATGGAGACTAAGAACCTGTCTGTCGAACCCACCCCAGAATATGTAGAAATTGACCATGCTGCAACTGAAAGAGTTAGACAGGTAAACTTAAAGTTCTTTCTACATTATAAAGTTATCTCTTTCAGCAGTGTAGGCAAGGAGGAGCTGACAAACTACTGAGCTTGGAGGTATGTGCATCCTCAGCTACTACAGTTCACTCTATATGGTTGTATTACACACAATGTATGTAGTGAAGCCCCTGGGAAATACCCTGGGAAAGACCCTGCCATTATTGGTGAGTATGTAGGAGATCTTATAAAGCATGTTTTCATGGAGCCATTGTTTTCAAAGGTCTCACTCATGAATGCCACTATGACCTTCTAGCTGCCTGTACTGCTGCCGGTGAAAGCTCGCTGGTTTGAGCTCGGAATGAAACTTGACCTCTCTGAGAACTTCCTGGACGAGACGGAGACCAACATGGATAGTGTGGAGGAGTGTCTGGGGGAAATGCTACAGAATTGGCTCCTGTACCACGACCCCACCATGGAGACTCTAAATAACGCCCTCTCTCGGATGATACTCTCCCCCATCACGTTCGATACCACCTCCAGCGGTATATACCTAATACAATCATCCACACACATGGAGCTGTGTATACGTAGTCAAGTTGTTGTTGATTTTGAATGCTTATGTTTTTCATTCCTGTTGTTCTTCCCTCCGCACAGAGTTTGTTTCTGTCCCTGAGTGAGTGGGGGTTAAGGTTCAAGAGGACACAACAGTACTGTAACGGTTTGAATTACTATCAATCATAGAGTGATATAAAATTCTCTGTGATTTTGTAGATCAGCAAAAGTTGTGGATTGTACTGTATTGTTTGTTATTCCCACAAGTAAAAAAAAGATTCCACAAGTAAAATGTAGATCCCACGAGTAAAAAAATCCTCGCCACCTTTCATGCTGTTTGTCTGTGATGGTGTTTTCCGCCAAATCCATATAGAAAGCTTTCAGCAGTGTTTTTAGTTGCACAAAAAAACTTATGAATTTCAGGCAATATGAAACAAATAACAAACTCTTACACTTTTAGTCCAAACTACAAACAATGGCACTCTATCTTGAAAGGTTCGACCTCAACAGGCATTTTCATCAAACCGCTCGTACTCAAACTCTGTATCAAACAGTCCATCCACAATGTACTGAGAGTAAGACCCCTCAATCACAGAGTTGATTGGGTCACGTGACCCCTCTGGGCCACCCTGGGAGTTGCCCACATAGTAGCAGCCGTCATCAGAGAGATCCCAGACGAGATGGTAGAAGAGAGCGGGGAAGTGGCGGTAGCTGGGGTGGCCTGGCTGGTAGAGTTCTATGTCTGGAGAGCTATCGGAGTCCAGGTCACCCACTGATATTGGGATGTTCCAGAACTGACCTGAGATTGGATGAAAGGGTGGTGAGGGTAAGAGAGAGTTGGTGAGTGGGACTGACCGAGGAGACCGTGGGAGGAAGGGCGGAGGGAGGAGCCTCGGTTGACGTCGAAGCAAAGTCTGTTGGACATGCAGGTGACCCACATTACCAGCCCAGGTCGCTGGTAGTTGGGTACTGCCACCCTCCACAGGTTGATCATCACTCGACTCACCCTCACCTGACTAATGGTGACAGACCCATCCACCTCTCTCCCTCCCACCCACGCCACACACAACTCCAGATCAACCTCGACCTCCACACACCCCTCAGGGCCTCCTGACGAGGCCTTCACTCCTATCTTGCTTATTCTATTTCTCTGTACGTCGGATGGCATGGCGGTGTAGTAGGCATTTGCAGAGACACAGGTATCTGAGATGAGGTTGAAGTAGCGCCCAGCCTCTCCGTGAACCTCGTAGCCAGAGAGAGTTCCCGTCGCTGCCTGGGATGGCCACTGTGAACTGAGGGTCTGCAACGACCGAGTCGTTCAACCTTGGACCTACAGTTGGAGCTGCAGGGGAGAGGAGAGATACTGTATCAACTCAACTAGATAGCTTCCTTGGCGAAGGAGAGTCGGGATTAACGTTTTACTTATGTACACCTGTTGACTGTAATGCCATGCCGTTCACAAACATCATTGCATACGTCAGCGTAACTCGCAAAGCACAAAAGCAGGACAATCTGAACATACCTGGTGGAGTAGTTACCTCCAGTGACACGGTAGGCCCACTACCAATGATGTTTGCTGCAGTCACACTCAAACTGTAGAACATTATGCGGATCCATGTGAGGTGTACCATATATATAGACTGCATGCAGCAGAAAAGCTCACTTGTAGGTGGTAGCAGGAGAGAGACCAGTGTGAATGAAAGGCCCTGCTACAGCTCCAAGCTCCATTTGGCTGGAGAGATCCCGTATTCCGAGAAAGTAGTTTGTGATTTCACTGCCTGTTTCAAAGGAGAGTCGTCACCATCAATACAGGTAGAGGGGATGGCATTTATGTACCTCCGTCACTGTCAGGAGGAGACCAGGAGATCTCAATGGCAGTTGGACAACAGTAATACCTAACTCTAGCAGTAAGGTTACAGAAGATGTCTCACTGCAGACAAATGAGGCCTACTGTACAGTAACTACTGGAGTTCCAATGAAGAGAAATGAGGCATATGAGACTGTGCTGAGACCAGAAACTGACACTCTATCTCCAGTGTATGATATTGTACACTAACAGTAAAGTTGAAAGAAAATGCGACAGCCCTGCAAAACACGATTATGTGACCATATGAGCATATTTTGTTCAAAATGTTATGAAAATAGCACTGTTGTCTGGCAAAGACTTCACTACCAAAGTCACCAAACAACCTCAAGCTGATGTGCATGCATACTTTGGGTGCAGCTTTTTAAACCACCCACATTGGGCATTTGTCTATTCTTCTCTCCACACTGCAAACTACCAGCAAGAACAAACCAGAGCACACCCTCCCACTATTATTTTGGCGCATGCGCAGAAAGCCCGCAATGGCAATCGCGCAGATAGCTTTCTTGCAAGAAACGAAGGATGTAGGGACGGGGTTATGACTGACCCTCTATCTTGGTGTAGGCATCTTCTTGTTGTTCTTACCTTTTTTTCATGGCACACTGTCGTATATTTAGTGCGGCGGCGTCCTCTGACTGCTCATGCGCGCGTATGGCACGCCAACAGTATCAAACCGGAAAGCGGCTAGCAGGGGTGCGAGATCGATTGTGAGGGATGGGGCAATATTTATGTCTGATGGTCCTGCTGGCAATTACGTGCATGGCTGAGGGTAAGTCGCCGCACAGAGCTGCATTTAGCTAACCCATTCCCTTCTTTCTGGTAGGGCAAATAGAAATCGGTATTTTGGACGGATTCTCATCAGCCCTACGATATCTCAATGGCAACTGCTCGTGGAGAGTTACTACAATTGCAGCAGGGTTTGAGGTAGAGGTGGAAGTGAGTGTAGGTCCACAGACGACTCTGGTTGGTGGAGAAGGGATACAGAGACATTCACTTTGAAATGTGTAACTGACGAGGCGAGCAACTGAATGCGTTGATCGTTACACACAGTAAGTGCATGGATGTGTATAGTTTTCGTCAATGTCTCTGTGACACACAGCTCTTGAAACTATCCCACAACCCACAATTATTGCTCTGGATTATGAGACTGGGATCATAGATTGGAGCCATCCATTTCATCCTGATCTACCAGTGGACTTTGAGATTATCCACCAGTTCAGAGTCGTCTACCTAGTCATGAGACAGACAGAGAGAGTGGAGAGACAATGATGTCACATGAGACCAGTCTCAACATATCTCATCTCCTGGACCACTGCAGGAGACAAGAGTTCACTGTTCAGACTCTGGTCAATGACTTCTTCTACAGTCAGAGCTCCTCCTACTTAACTAGCTCCTCCTACTTAACTAACCCCTCTGGTGAGTAAATGAGCATAGCTACATCCACATTGACTTCTTCCAGTAGCCCCAGCTTTCCTCACTATCTCGCCATCACTGGTGGCAGTAGATGATATACAGTCAGTGTGAAAGTAAGTATAAATACAGGGAGACAAAGCAGTAGAGTGCATTGATCATTGTTATCTCGCCAGGTGAAGTTTTCTCTGGAGGCGTCAGTGTGTATCTCTCAGTTCCACGTAGTCATTGATGGACTAGTCAACATCTCTTTCAATGTCACCAGCTCTGACAGAGACAGAAGAGAGGTGACATATGATCTCTCTCCATACATATCTCCAGAGGATGTCTGTAATGTGGGAGCTGTGGTCTATGGTTGTAATGACTTTGGAGAGAGCACACCAGTTGTAATCCCCCTTGGAGGTAGCTAGCTATGTGAACACTGTGTAGATGTAGATGAAAGTGTGTGTTGTCTCTCACAGGGTGCCTTCCTGCATGACAGTTTCCTCTCAGTCAGGAATTTCATCAACAACTCAGTCCACACCACTACCCACCACACCAGCTAATCTTCAGAATCATTTGTTCTCCCCGTGATTCTTGCAGGTACCTACATAGCTATCTTATGAAAAACATGTTTATGCTACTACTCAGAGAAAAGAAAGAACCACCCAGCACACTAAAACCGACAATAAATACTATGAGGCCTTGTGAATTTCTCTATGCACAGCCCTTGCTGTGATAGTGGCACCAGTACTGCTACTCCCTGTACTAGTCTTATATATCACCAGGAAGTGTAAGTGCAGAGGTAACAACAGTATATATCTAAATACCCTCGCCTAATTCATGTTGTCCTCACAGGTAAAGTCAGTGGTGTTACTGAAGATGTCTCACTACAGACAAATGAGGCCTACTGTACAGTAACTACTGGAGTTCCAATGAAGAGAAATGAGGCATATGAGACTGTGCTGAGACCAGAAACTGACACTCTATCTCCAGTGTATGATATTGTACACTAATCTGTAATCTTAAAGAAAATGCGACAGCTTTGCAAAACACGATCATGTGACCATATGAGGATATTTGCATTCTTCTTCAAAATGTTTCCCTGTTATCTGGCAAAGACTTCACTGCCAAAGTCAATACCTCAGTCAATACCAAACCCCAAGTACCATAACCCTCAAACTGCTGTGCATGCATGCTTTGGGTGCAGCTTTTTAAATCACCCACCCTGGTACTTCTTATGACTGTCTTGATGCAGGCATCTTGTTCCCTTCCTTTTCATGGCACACTGTCGCATATTTAGGCCGGCGGCGTCCACTTACTGGTCATGAACGTGCCAGACCTAGCTAACGGAGAGCGGCTAGCCTCAAAACCAGGCCTTTTGCCTCCTCCATGTGCGCATGCTCCATACGTTATTATTACGCGTAGATCGCTGTTTTTTTCACCCAAAAAAATATTTTTTTACAAATATTTACATGACATGACGAATAAAAGTGTGAGACACAAAAAAACAAAAGAAAAGGCAGTAAGTTATAATTATACACAAAGAAATTCACCAAAAAAAGAACCAAAACAACAAAAGAAAACACAAAGAACAAAAAACAAACAAAAAAACCACAAACATCAAAAAAAATTATGGAATGGTAACTGTCGGATGTTTCTAGTAGGCGAATGCAGGGCATTTTTGGCGAGCGGGAGCGAGCACACAATGACTGTATATGCACGAGCCATCCTAGCAACTTGCACCTTGAAAGCACGAAGATTGGAAAGAGGTACCTTTCACTCTCCTTTGCTCGATTAGCTGAACCGGAAAAAGGTTTTTATGTTTGCCTCTTGCTGCACTTGCAAACAAGTCACAGAACACAGCAGAGAAACGCCCATCTCTCACAGTAACAAACAGAGCATCTATCAGCAGAGACTTTTGTTATTCCCCCCTGCCCCACTTGTTTGACTACATTGGTACAGTTTCAGTCAGGCACTAAAGAGCAGCGAATTCCGCCAAATGGAGGTGAGCTCTCTCGCTGGCTAGACCGCGCATCGCTGCCTCCGAACTCCGAAATACTCCCACACGTAATTGGCGAGTGGGAGCGTATGGAACACCAAATGCGATAAAAATACTGAAACGTATGGAAGCCGAGAAGGGCCATTCCATACTTCCGTTCTACACGAACTTTAATTCTTCCACTCTTCTATCCTTCCATCTGCGCAGGCTTGAATGCGCATGCGCCCACCTGTGATTACCTATCCTGATCATTCGCCCGGCATATGTCCTCTGTGCGATACAGCTGATCTGGACAAACCAACCTTGGCCGAACATGTCATCACCAACCACACAAAAAGTTACAACTCCTGAAGCACTCTACTTGACTCTTTGACTACCATGGACCTCACCTTCTTCAGTCATGTTATATGCTTCTTTAAACGCTAAAAACTGATCAGATTAGCACGTTCAGCATATGAACTTACCCTAGAAACCTGCAATGTCGCTCCCAGCTAGCTGCAAGAAACGCGTCAAATCTCCCAGTACTACCTAAATGACAAATTATTACAAAATGAAGCGTCTTACGCCCGAAAATAGCTTCATTTTAACAAATTCAGCGTCCAAACTTACCCTAGAAAAGTGCTCAGATCTTGTTTATGTGCCATGCCGCGTTTGCGCTCTAATTGTACGTATCAACATTTGACCGTAACTGTTACTATTATAGGCACGTGGCACTGTGTGTGTGTGGCCTGCTGCAATTCCCTTCTGGCTCAGTTGACTCGAGGCTAAGCAGCAGCGGTGCGTATCGTGTGTGCCTGGGAGAGATGAGTCGATATTTATGCCTGATAGTCCTGCTGGCAATTACGTGCATGGCTGAGGGTAAGTCGCCGCACAGAGATACATTTAGCTAACCTATTGCCATTTTTCTGATAGGGAAAATCGAAATCGGTATTTTGGATGGATTCTCATCAACCCTGCGCTATCTCAACGGCAACTGCTCGTGGAGAGTTACTACAATTGCAGCAGGGATTGAGGTAGAGGTGGTAGTGAGTGTAGGACCACTGACGACACTGGTTGGTGGAGAAGGGGATACAGAGAGATTCACTTTCAAATGTGTAACTGAGGAGGGCGAGCAACTGAATGCGTTGATCGTTACACACAGTAAGTGCATGGATTTGTATAATTTGTCGTCAATGTTTCTGTGATACACAGCTCTTGAAACTATCCCACAACCCACAATTATTGCTCTGGATTATGAGACTGGGATCCTCGATTGGAGCCATCCATTTCATCCTGATCTACCAGTGGACTTTGAGATTATCCACCAGTTCAGAGTCGTCTACCTAGTCAATGAGACAGACAGAGAGAGTGGAGAGACAATGATGTCACATGAGGCCAGTCTCAACATATCTCATGTCCTGGACCACTGCAGGAGACAAGAGTTCACTGTTCAGACACTGGTCAATGACCTCTTCTACAGTCAGAGCTCATCCTACTTAACAGTTTCAACGCGGGAAGCGTATATATACGCACGCGCGCCCTCCTCCCTTCTCCGCGGAAGGCGTATAATTACGTCACTCCGCTTGTCCGCGTCCACCTAGTACACCTACCTACCTAGTACCTACCTGCTGCGGCGATCTCCCCTTCCTGAACAAGCTAGCCATGAAACCACCTGGGCCACACCTACTACTCAAGCCCCTGCACACGAGAAAGCGGCTGCTTATTATGCTAGCCATGCCCCAACAAGCGTCTGCAGAATCGAGCCCCTCCCAGTGGCAATGGCAGAGAGAGCTACTTAACTTTCACAGTAGACCAGGTGATAGATAAGCTTGGTGATGAGAGTGATGATGATAGATATTTGGACACTGAATTTGATGACGACGGGAATGAGAGGAACGAGGATGTTGAGGAAGCCGATGATCAAGTAGATGTAGGTACGAATGTGGAGATTGGTCCTAGCGACACAGATGTACCAGAGTACAACCTCAGTCCTGGATGTTCTGCTGCAGTTGAAGGCAACAGCCCTCTCTCTTATCTCTTCTGATCACCAACAGCATGTTGCAGAGTAAGACCAATCTCTATGCTCAGCAATTCATGATCTGGAGTTGTGAAAAGGGTGTCTTTGATGTCACTGAGCTGTTACAGTTCCTCACCATAATCATAGTTATGGGAATTGTGCGCTTATAACAATGATGATGTGTGTGACTTTATTGACCAGTATGTCTCATGTAAAGTCCCAGTAGAAGATGGCAAATTGAAAGACGCTACCCGCAGATCGAGAGTCACTGGTCGACACTTTGGCCCTACTCCAACACTCAGTTTTCTAGTGTAAGTTCACATTGTGTGTTCGTTGAAAAAAGGTTACGCTGTATGCATACATTGCAGGTCATGAAAAGGGATAGGTTCACACTTATCCTTCGATTCCTGCACCTGAATGACAGTCGTCACTACAAGAAGACAGGAGAGCCTGGACATGACCCTCTCTAAAAACTGCGACCCTTTATCGACTATCTTTTGGACAACGTTCAGGCCCATTACGTCCTCTATCGGGAGTTGTCTATCGATGAGACCATGATCGGCTTCATGGCAGAGTCTACTTCATCCAGTACTTGCCCAACAAACCAACCAGGTGGGGCTTGAAGGCATATGTTCTGCCCGACTCTCACACAGGATACAAGTACAATTGGTACCTGTACACAGGTGTGTATAAATAATAAATACAAAATATGTCATTTACCATATACATATACTTTTACATATAACAAATATTCATTTACCATAAACACATACTCCTGTACACATAAAGATAGTGTTTTTGCTCACAGGAAAGGATGACTCCCTGGATAGTGAGCTGGACATGACGTCTGCTGTGGTGCTGCGACTGGTAGAGCCACTTCAGGGCCGTGGACATCACTCTACGTGGACAATTTCTACACGTCCCCATTGCTGTTCAGCGAGCTCTGTGAACGTGGGTTTGAGGCTTGTGGCACCCTACGGCTGAACCGCAGAGGAGTACCTCCTGTGGTAAAAGTGCCGATGAGCAAGGGGAGATGATGGAATGAAGATCGTACAGTGGCATGACAAGCGAGTGGTGTCGATACTCTCTACGATTCATGAGGGACAAGACAGTTGAGGTGGAGCGTCGTTCTCGCCACACAGTTGGAGGACGTGAGGTGGTTGAGAAACCAGAGGCAGTCACTGAATACAACAAGTATATGGGGGGAGTCGACAGGGGGATCAGCTGCTCTCTTATTATGGGTTTCCCCACCATAAGATCAAGTGGTGGAAGAGAGCATTGTTTGATGCTGCTGTCGTGAACAGCTACGTTATGTATAGCAACAAACAATCTACTGGACGAAAATTCCCTCATGAGTTTTTCGTATTCAACTTGCGAAGGAGCTTTTACAACTGGCAAGTAGCATGTCGTCTACCCCCAGCTCTTCGCCATCCCACGGTCCTCATAATCAACCCCAGCAACCACTTGGTTGTCTCCGGGAACGTCACTTTCCAAGGCAGTATGAGAAGTCAGGCAGTGGCCGACAGATTCAGCGGTGCTGTGCTGTGCGCAGTAACAAAAAGGGGAAATGAAAAAACAATGCTACATGCCGATGTGTATATAGTCTATAACGACCCTGCTTTGAACTGCACAATACTAAATGTCGACCTCTCCAGATATCTCTAACATTCGAATCAACCCAAGCAGCATATACTTCTTACTCTCAGCATGGAACAAGCGCGGGAATAAAAAGTGGGCGTTGTCCCTGCCGTTTGCTGTCTTTTTCCACCAAAGCAAAGCTCTAGCAAGAGCTGTAAAGGTTCTGCAAACATCTGTGGACCATCTCCAACTCTCGCAGAGTGTAGAAATCGACGCAGTCTCGGAGTACCGCGATCCTTCGCGTCTTTACCAAACCACGCAGTTCGCGCCGCGATTGTGTTCGACGCGCCGATTTCAGCACATGCGCTCAAAGGGTTAACCAACCCTGGTGAGCTACATAGATTATAGATCGAGTTGAGTTTATATTATGACTTCTCCTACTAGCCCCTTTTTTCCTCACTCTCTCGCCATCACTGGTGGCAGAAGATGATAATACAGTCAGTGTATTAAAGGTAAGTATAAATACAGGGAGACAAAGCATTAGAGTGCATTGATCATTGTTATTTCACCAGGTGAAGTTTGCTCTAGAGGTCGTCAGTGTGTGTCTCTCAGTTCCACGTAATCATTGATGGAGTAGTCAACATCTCTTTCAATGTCACCAGCTCTGACAGAGAGAGAGGAGAGGTGACATATGACCTCTCGCCATACTGTATCTCCAGAGGATGTCTGTAATGTTGGAGGCATGGTCTATGGGAGCAATAATATAGGAGAGAGCACTCCAGTACAAATCTCTAGAGGTATTATTAGTAGCCATGCCACATTATTTGTTACCAACCTCCCCCCATCCCATCCCAGGAGGCTCACACTGCACACCTACAGGCATCACCGCTATACCTACTCCACCTTCCACTACACCAACACTCACCCCACCGTATTCAGAAGAATCAGCACCCAGCATTAGTGTTCCAGTCATTATTACAGGTTTGTAATTATTATTGAATAGTGATACAGTCAAACTCGTTTTCTTTCTCAGTGTCAGTTCTTTCCCTGTTCATGATCGGCACCGTCACCATTATCATCATCATTATTACACTAATTTTGTGTTACAAGAAAAAAGGTATAGTTATTTAACCAACCCTACCCTAAAAACAATCACCATGAAGGGTGGTAGATGGGGTGCGTGGTTCAGGGATTTTGTGGGCCTAACAGTAGTAACATTCAATGCAGGTAGACAGAAGTCAGTGGTACCACCAGTCTCTGCAACCTGTCCAGATGATGTGGCGCCGAAAGTGAGGTACATAGTACTGTCCCCACCTAATGGTCTGATGCATCTGAACAGCGGACCATGCACAGAGGTGTATGTGTGTATGTATGTTGGAGATGGTGCAACACTTGCCACAATGTAACCACAATGTACATGACACAAGCCACAATGTACATAACACAAACCTCAACCTATACATACCTGGAACTGTGTACATAGTAAAGTTGTTGTTGATTTTGAATTTGAGGTATGTGTGCAAGAGCCTTAAATTTTACTAAAGGTATAACTTACTGTTAAAGTGTACAATACGTTTGACTGCTGCCCCAGCTATGATGTTGGGGTAGCAAGTGCTTCTCCAGAAAAATGGTATACTGACACCCCTACATCACCCTCAATACCACCTCCAGCGGTACGTACATTAGTCAGCATTGTGAACTTGCAGTGCATGCACATATATATATACTTTGAAAGCTTAGGAGCTGCCTCAGCTTGCTCAAGTTGCTGCACCATAGAGACAAAACTTGCAAGAATCTTTTTGCATGGGATCATGTATACCTGTCTAACTCGTTCAGTTTCAACATGGTCAATGTCTACATATTCAGAAGTAGGGTTCGTAGAGAACAACTTCTTTTCTCTAGCTCCTGTCCTTGGCTCCACCACACGTCTTTCAGACCTACAAGAGAGTTACATACTCACTATGTAGTGGTAATTGCCTTTGACAGGTCATGGACATAGTGTAATGTCATAAGGACATCCCTAACTACAAGATAATCACGTCACAGGACTACTTATGGCAAGTGCACTCCCTGCCCACATACCTACCTAGGAGAGGCTGGGGGATCCTCACTACTGCTTTCACCTGCACGAAGAGCCTGTTTACCTGCAGAGAAAATGTTCAGAGCATGAATGTTAGAAACAAACCCCAGGGGCCACGTCTCAGACAACTGGATCAGTACCCTATCTATATATACCTCTCCTCCTACGTTGGACCACTAGGCATATGACTGCTATCGCAAGAAATAGAGATACCAGCAGAACAACCATAGCAGCAACTGCATGGAATATGAAAGTGATCATTCCACCCCCATTGAGGATGATTCATACCTGAACCAATCACCGCAGGAGGGATGTCAGACTGTTTCATCTCCACAGGGGGTGGAGCAGATGAAGTGGAGGGTCTCCCTTCACCCGTTGACAAAGTTTCAGGGGTGGACTGAAGGCAATCTGTGGAATATTATTATAGATAAACAATGGTTTTCACAAGCAGGGGTAGCTAGCTAGCTACCTTCTGGAACTAGTATACTGAATGAATTACTGTTGCCGATCACATTTCCACCATAAATTTCACTTTGTACATCACAAACATCCATTGGAGATATGTGAGAGGGAAGGTCATATATTACTGTCCCTGTAGCAGCCTCAGCTCTGGTAACATTGAACGAGACATTGGCCACGTCATAGATAACTATTGTGAACTGTGAGAGACACACATTTGCTGCAAGACGAAACATAACCTAAAACAGTGGAAGAACATAGTGGTCATGGGAGAAACCAATGTCCAAGAGGCCTACCTGAACTCTCAACGGATTACTAGAATCTTCAAACATGGCAGAGAGATGAGCAAAATTTGGAACTGTTTGTGGGGATGAATCATTAATTGTGTGATTGTAAAATTTGTGTGTCCCTACTTTTTACATACAATCCCGAATTTTTGGAAGCATAGTCCTTCCTTTTTTTACTGGGAGGTTGACAGGTATGCTTTCAGTTTCAACATGGTCAATGTCTACATAATTATTCAGAAGTAGGGTTTGTAGAGAACAACCTTTTTTTCTCTAGCTCCTGTCCTTGGCTCCACCACACAATAAGTAGTCCTGTAACATGTCTTGTAGTTAGGGATGTCCTTATGAAATCACACTATGTCCATGACCTGTAAAAGACAATTTGGATAATGAACTACTACATTGTGAGTATGTATAATAGCTGAAAGACAAAACTATTGTGTGGTGGAGCCAAGGACAGGAGCTAGAGAAAAAAGGTTGCCCTCTACGAACCCTACACATTTTCTCTGCAGGTAAACAGGCTCGTCTTGAAAGCAGTAGTGAGGATCCCCCAGCTTCTCCTGGGTATGTGGGCAAGGAGTGCACTTGCCATAAGTAGTCCTGTGACATAATTATCTTGTAGTTAGGGATGTCCTTCTGACATTACCTATGTCCATGGCCTGTCAAAGGCAATTACCACTACATAGTGAGTATTAGGTAACTCTCTTGTAGGTCTGAAAGACAGTGATGTCTGTGCTGGAGCCAAGGACAGGAGCTAGAGAAAAAAGGTTGCCCTCTACGAACCCTACACATTTTCTCTGCAGGTAAACAGGCTCGCTGAATCTTGAAAGCAGTAGTGAGTGAGGATCCCTCCCCAGCTTCTCCTGGTAGCAACGGAGAGTGCACTTGCGGCATAGTAGTCCTGTGACATAATTATCTTGTAGTTAGGGATGTCCTTCTGATTACATTACCTATGTCCATGGCCTGTCAAAGGCAATTACCACTACATAGTGAGTATGTAACTCTCTTGTAGGTCTGAAAGACGTGTGCTGGAGCCACTAGGACAGGAGCTAGAGAAAAGAAGTTGTTCTCTACAAACCCATATGTAGACATTGGCCATGTTACAACTGAACCAGTTAGACAGGTATACATGATCCCATGCAAAAAGATTCTTGCAAGTTTTGTGTCTATGGTGCAGCAACTTGAGCAAGCTGAGGCGCAGCTCCTAATGCTTTCAAGTAGTCATTAGTGCTATGCGACGGGGACAAGTTACACACTTGCTCGGACTAATGTACGTACGCTGGATCGGTGTGGTATTGAGGGCAATCATGGGGGAGAGGTTCATCTGAGAGAGGGCGTTAATTAGAGTCTCCATGGCAATCATGCCTAATACTCTCCTAGTTATGATAGCTACACAATCAATTTTCCAGCAGTGATGAGGCAGCAGTAGGCACATACAGTGATATCTCCATCGACCCTGCTGTGGCTGGTGAGTCCTGGAGAACCCTTCGTACAGAGTTTCATGCCTTTCATTTCATTCAAAGGTCTCTCCCTGGAATCCCACTATGACCTTCTGCTGGCTGTTCTGATGCCCTTGAAAACTCGCTGCTTTGAGCTCGGAATGAACCTTGACCTCTCTGAGAACTTCCCGGACGAGACGGAGACCAACATGGACAGTGTGGAAGAATGTCTGGGTGAAATGCTACAGAACTGGCTCCTGTACCACGACCCCACCATGGAGACTCTAAATAATGCCCTCTCTCGGATGAACCTCTCCCCCATCACCTTCAATACCACCTCCAGCGGTATGTACCTAATACATTCATCCGCACACACATATACACACATGGAGCTGTGTACGTAGTAAAGTTGTTGTTGATTTTGAATGCTTATGTTTTTCTTACCTGTTGTTCTTCCCTCTGCACAGAGTTTGTTTCTGTCCCTGAGTGAGTGGGGGTTAAGGTTCGAGAGGACACAACAGTACTGTAACGGTGAATTACTATCAATCATAGAGTGATATAAAATACTCTGATTTTGTAGATCAGCAAAAGTTGCGGATTGTACTGTACTGTTTGTTATTCCCACAAGTAAAAAAAAGATCTGACAAGTAAAAAAATCCTCGCCACCTTTCATGCTGTTTGTCTGTGATGGTGTTTTCCGCCAAATCCATATAGAAAGCTTTCGGCAGTGTTTTTAGTTGCACAAAAAAACTTATGAATTTCAGGCAATGAGAAACAAATAACAAACTTTTACATTTTTAGTCCAAACTACAAACAAGCACTCTATCTTGAAAGGTTCCGACCTCAACAGGCATTTTCATCAAACCGCTCGTACGCAAACTCCGTATCAAACAGTCCATCCACAATGTACTGGAAGTAAGACCCCTCAATCACAGAGTTCATTGGGTCACGTGACCTCTCGGGGGCCCCCCTGGGAGTTGCCCACGTAGTAGCAGCCGTCATCAGAGAGATCCCAGACGAGGGGGTAGAAGAGAGCAGGGAAGTGGCGGTAGCTGGGGTGGCCTGGCTGGTAGAGCTGTATGTCTGGAGAACTGTCGGAGTCAAGGTCACCCACTGATATGGGGATGTTCCAGAACTGACCTAAGATGGGAAAGGGTGGTGAGAGAGTAGGAGAGTTGGTGAGTGGACAGAGTATGTGGTGCAGTGTAGGCGAGTGACTAGCTAAGCAAATTAGGGGAAAGGAATGAATAGTGAGTTGTAGCAAATAAGGTGAGGAAGGTTCCAAATCGGAGTTGTGAGTGTGTAGGAGCCACAGTAAACAAGATTATAGTAATGTAGTGGGACTGACCGAGGAGACCGTGGGAGGAAGGGCGGAGGGAGGAGCCTCGGTTGACGTCGAAGCGAAGTCTGTTGGACATGCAGGTGACCCACATTACCAGTCCAGGTCGCTGGCAGTTGGGTACCGCCACCCTCCACAGGTTGATCATCACTCGACTCACCCTCACCTGACTAATGGTGACAGACCCATCCACCTCTCTCCCTCCCACCCGCGCCACACACAACTCCAGATCAACCTCCACCTCCACACACCCCTCAGGGCCTCCTGACGAGGCCTTCACTCCTATCTTGCTTATTCTATTTCTCTGTACGTCGGATGGCATGGCGGTGTAGTAGGCATTAGCAGAGACACAGGTATCTGAGATGAGGTTGAAGTAGCGCCCAGCCTCTCCGTGAACTCGTAGCAGAGAGAGTTCCCGTCGCTGCCTGGGATGGCCACTGTGAACTGAGGGTCTGCAACAACCGAGTCGTTCAACCTTGGACCTACAGTTGGAGCTGCAGGGGAGAGGAGAGATACTGTGTCAACTCAATTAGATAGCTTCCTTGGCAAAGGAGAGTCGGGATTAACGTTTTACTTATGTACACCTGTTGACTGTAATGCCATGCCATTCACAGACATCATTGCATATGTCAGCGTAACTCGCAAAGCACAAAAGCAGGACAATCTGAACGTACCTGGTGGAGTAGTTACCTCCAGTGAAACAGTAGGCCCACTACCAATGACGTTTGCTGCAGTCACACTCAAACTGTAGAATATTATGCGGATCCATGTGAGGTGTACCATATATATAGGCTGCAAGAGCTCACTTGTAGGTGGTGGCAGGAGAGAGACCAGTGTGAATGAAAGTCCTTGCATCGGGCCCTGCTACAGCTCCAAGCTCCAATTGGCTGGAGAGATCCCGTATTCCGAGAAAGTAGTTTGTGATTTCGCTGCCTGTTTCAAAAGGAGAGTCGTCACCTCAATACAGGTAGAGGAGGTGGTATTTATGTACCTCCGTCACTGTCAGGAGGAGACCAGGAGATCTCTATGGCAGTTGGACTCAGTGCAACAGCAATTACGTTGATAGGAGCACTTGGAACTGTAGCTACAACTAAACAAAAACTCAGTATGATAGCATGTATATCCATGGGTCAGTCACACTCACTGGTGACGTTGAAGTCTACAGTGTCTGTGGTCTGTTGTCCAGCCAGGTCTCGCGATATGATGGTGAGAGTGTGCTGTCCCACACCAACGTTAGCCCTGGCTGCCAGCACGGCAATGTCCAGGGGTTGTAAGCAATCAAAGAAACTGCCTCCGCCAATGGAGCAGCTCTGGGCGGCTATCAGTGTCATGCTGGTGCACTCTATGACAGAGTCCACCACAGAGCACTCGACTTCAAACAGAGGGATCCTGGTGAAGGTGAAGACCTCCTGGCCCCGCTGACCAAAGATATCAGTGATGATGACAGTGAGGGTGTGCTCTCCCGGAGGGAGGTCTGAGATCCGGAGCTGGTCAGACAATTCACCTGCAGCAAATGAACACAGTCAGTCACTCTACCACACCATTGCTAAATAGTCTACTTCCACTTCAGTAACAATTACACTGACGTTGTTAATGCTAGGTTCTTTTATCATGCTGCAGTTGACTCAACTCACAGTCAGTAGGAGTGTCATCATTAATGAAGCAAGAGACACTGCTGATGTTGTTGTTGGCCTCACACACATACAGGAACGTCAGCCCATCCAGAAGAGAGTCACAAGTAATGTCAATAGCTGGAGCTGCACGCAAGCAGAGACAGTTTACCACTCCAGCTATAAGTAATACCAGAGACGTACGTGGTACATTGAAGGTGATCTGTCCAAGAGGGATTAGTGGCTCAGCTCCACCTGCTCTGCCCACTACCTTCACTACATGTCTCCCTACTGCAGCCTGTGGTACCACCACTGACTCAGAGACCACGTTGGCACCTGCAAGTAAGGTAACAGTAAATTCATGTATGATAAACGACTAGTGAAATTTATTCTACTGTTAGACTCTGTAAAAACTAGGCCGGGTGTCTGAGCCTATGACAAATGATACTCTTTCTACACAATAAGAGCATTTCTCACAGTCAAAAGAGATGGTATCGTCTAAGAGACACTCAATGTTCATGACATCAGGAGGGACGGGCCCCGCACAACCAAACACTGCCACTGAATCCACAATTTGTCCAGTCACATCGCACGTCAGTGGACCTACACAGCAACACAGAAGAAATGCCAGTGAAAAACACTCCATCTAAGCCCTTGAGAAACTAAGAGTGGAGTAGTTATTAACATACGATCGTCGTCCTCGATGTTTATCAACACGAGTGAGTTGGTGACAGTGATGCTGTTTCGATCTCGTGGATCCAGCTCTTCTACTGCTACCTCCAGGAAGAGGACAAACCCTTCTGTAAACTCTGCCTCTGTATCATCCAACACAACAGGGAACGGACGGGGACAAAGGTCAAAGAAATCTCGTCTGGAAGTACAAAAGACTGGGCGGAGGAGTTGAAGTCGTCATTGGCTGCGGCGGGATCGGGTAGGTCATCAGGGAGATCAGGGGCTTCCTGTCCAATGGGAGAGTTGAAACTGCCTCTGAAGGACTCGTACTGGCCGAAAGTGAAGGCTCGCACAATGACAGGGATGGGACCAAATGAAGAGCCTTGCCGGGAGATGATCAATAGAGTTTCTGAACTACTATCCTCTTCAGCAGTAGCGACATCAGCATCAAACGATATCTCAAACTCTGAGGGAACTTTAAGGGGCACATAGTCACAATCTTACAGTGACTATAGTACATACCTGGAGGTAGTGTTGGAGCTGCGTTTAGAAACAAAAATAAGTTAGCTGATAGCAACAAGTGGGATCACTTACGTTCAGTCAACTGGAATTCAAAAACAATGTCCAGAAACTGTCCAAACTCATCCACCACAGTAACAACTAGAGTGTGGTTTTCCGTGCCAAATCTCTCAAAGTCTACTATGACAGGGAAAAAACAACCCTCCGCCTCTCCTCCATCAAACGAGCATGTGATTGACGTTAGGTTGTTACTGAATGTACAGTCGAACCTCTGACGACCAGTTACGCCAAATGCTCCGCACTCTCCTTCAAGTTCTGCAAACACCATAACACGACATAATATTATTTCTCTGGAAAGTTAAAGGATGCATATACCTGTAATTGGTGGCAGAACTGTTGGTGAAAAGTAATGACAAAGTAATTTTTCTGCTTGCAATAATAAAGAGAGCTCCTTACCTTCTATTAGAGAGAATTCAAATACCAACTCTAAAGTTTGTCCAAACTCGTCCACCACAGTCACCACTAGAGTGTGGTTGTCTGTCCCAAATCTGCCGATCCCTACTTCCAGAGGGAATGCACAAGCCTCGCCAGGTCCTCCGTCAAATGAGCACGTCACTGACTCCAGCTGATTAGTGAACAGACACCCAAATGTCTGTCTTCCAGGAACGGCAGAGAATTGACACTCTGATTCAAGAGCTGAATACATAGAACTCATAGAACTCCTTCATTTAACTCTGTCAGAAACATCTTACCTGGTGGAGGTCGAGGAGTTTGCGCTGCAATATGTTACAAAAATATTTCAGATATTTCTTTGAAACTTTGAATGTCTTACGTGCAATAAGACTGAAGTTGAATGAGACAACCTCAGATCGTCCAAACACATCAACCACAGTCACCACTAGAGTGTGGCTGTCTGTCCCAAATCTGCCGATCCCTACTTCCAGAGGGAATGTACAAGCCTCGCCAGGTCCTCCGTCAAATGAGCAAGTGATACTTGCTATGGGAGCAGTTACTCCACAGGCAAATTCCTGTCTACCAGGTACAGCAGAAATACTACATACCACTTCTAGCTCTGTGGAGACAAAATTGGGCTGCTTCAAATCACAGTAAAATAAGACACATCATACGGAACGCACGGGATGAGTAACATGTGTGAGTTACACACACTCACTTACCTGGACAGGCTATCTCTGTACACCCTACCATACCATCACTACAAGTACTGGAGGAAAGAAAAGAGCCAATGACTTGTGTGCAGGGAGAAATGCAGTGTGCCTGTACCAAGTGTTGCAGCCATCAGCAGCTGGGAAAGATGCTCCATTTTCATACACTATTCCCTCATATAAACAGCCTCCTAAAGTGGTAAATAAAAGCGCTTACTGCACATACAATGTTGAGAGTTAATTGCTCAATATGCCTTTCACAAACTTCATTGCATGGCATAAAGCATTTGGATAAAACCACAAAAGACATCAACATTGAACGAAATCACAAACTGAGGGAACTTCAAGGGGCACATGGTCACAATAAAGTAACATTTCTAATTCAACCACATTTACCAGGAACAGATCTTACCTGGTGGTGGTGTTGGAGAAGGTGATGGAGTAACTGGTGGAGCCGCTGCAAATGAGGTGGAAATTCAACTTTTGATGTGAGGAGCTCAGAGTCTTACGTTCAACGAGAGTGAAGTCCAACGAGACACTCGTAGACTGTCCAAACACATCCACCAGAGTCACCACTAGAGTGTGGCTGTCTGTGCCAAATCGGTCGAACTCTGCTACCACAGGGAAAGAGCAGATCTCTGCTACTCCTCCATCAAATGAGCACATGATACTAGCAATAGGATTGCTGGCATCGCAGAAAAACCGCTGGCGACCAGGAACAGCATCTGTACCACAAACCACTCGCAGGTCTGCAGGAGGGGAATACATAGAGATGACATGCATTATTACTATAGAGAGCAAGTTTTTCAACTCACCTGGTGCAGTGAGACGGAAGCCAAGAGAGATGCTAGAAGTCTGTCCAAACTCATCAGTGGCAGTCAACACCACTGTGTGGTTGTCTGTTCCAAACCTGCCAATGTCCACTATCAGAGGAAGGGTGCAATTCTCTGCCTCTCCTCCGTCAAATGAGCACGTCACTGACACCACGTCATTAGTGAATGTACAGTCAAACCTCTGACGACCAGCAACACCACTTGTTCCACAGACTCCCTCAAATACTGTTCAAGAGGAACATCTCATAGAACTCCTTCATTTAACTCTGTCAGAAACATCTTACCTGGCGGTGGTCGAGGTGTTTGCGCTGCAATATGTCACAAATATTTCAGACATTTGTTTGAAACTTTGAATGTCTTACGTGCAATAAGACTGAAGTTAAATGAGACAACCTCAGATCGTCCAAACACATCAACCACAGTCACCACTAGAGTGTGGCTGTCTGTCCCAAATCTGCCGATCCCTACTTCCAGAGGGAATGTACAAGCCTCGCCAGGTCCACCGTCAAATGAGCATGTCACTGACTCCAGCTGATTAGTGAACAGACACCCAAATGTCTGTCTTCCAGGAACAGCAGAGAATTGACACTCTGATTCAAGAGCTGGATATTAACACAAATTCAAACGGCTAAACCACATAATGCACACCATACTGTAGGATTCGGATGGTATATACACTCACCTGGAACACAGAATATCTCTGTACAACTGATCTGGCCATTGAAACAAAAGCTGAGAGAGACAGAATTCATTGAGTACCGTGGTCATGCATTATAATGTTGTGTACCATGTGTTGCATCCGTCGGGAGCTGGGAAGGAAGTTCCATTTTCATAAAACTCTCCATTGAAATCACAAGAACCTGCACCGTGACGAAGATAAATACTCTTTTTTGTTCTTTTTTTTTTCTTTTCCTTATACACAGAGTATTAGTCCCACCGACCTGGAGATCTATAGAAGACAGGTAGACTGAAGTCAACGTTCTGCATGAATACGTCAGTGAAAAAAACACTAATGTTGTAATCTCCAGTCGGCAGGTTGAAAGCACTGATATCAAACGCCCCCCTGCAATCGAGGGCAATCCCGTCGTTGACGTTACAGAACTGGAACAGTATTCTGTTGTTGCTTGTGCAGATGAGGATATTCTGGGCAATTTGGCACATCACCATTAGTGCAGGACCTGCAGGTAATGTAGTGCAGAGAATACGCAGCATACATACTTAACCCACACAGCCCAACTAGTCATTCCACTTTGGAGTAATAGTTTGTCTGACCATTCTAACTGAGATGGGCACATTTGTTTGAGGTCGTTCTAATTTGCCTAAACTCCTGCCAAAGTGGTAAATGTTGCTCTATAATTGAGCAAGCTGGTCTTGAATAATCAACTACTGCAATGACAGGGTCCCTTCCCTCACCGGCCTCCATGATGTTGGCATTGACAGTGACGATGGTGTTGGTCCCTCCCTCCCCAGAGATGATGAGACCAATCTTGTGCTGACCAACTCCGAGTCCAGAGATCATCAGTGGCAGAGAGCCTGGGGGTCACCAATATAATTATTACCAACTCAACTTCATAATGAAGGACCAAGAGCTAAGTATTATAAGTGGTGCTGCACTCTCATGGGTCTCTAGTTTTGACATTTCAGTTGCGTGTGCTGATGCACACACACAATGATAAGTGTTACTAGGAAGTTAAACTATGACCATAGAGACGTGCATGTGTTTCAGGGCCTACCAGTAATGACAACTCCTCCGTTGACAGTGTACTCTAGTCCAGTGATGGTCTGTCCGGCTACCAGAGTGGAGCAGAAGATGGTCAGAACGTCATTGGCTCTGTCATAGCTGGTATTACACTCCACTCCCAGCTGCACAGCTGTAATCATCATACAAATAGCTACAGCTGATCCTAATCCCCTTATTGGATCGCCTCTTCAGCGGACCCTTCATTATAACATGCTATGCAAGTTGTGCAGTAGGTAACTGTGCATCCAAACAATTAGGGGAAATAATAAGACTAGTTGTATGTGGCTTTTACTTAATTCTTGCCTTTTCTTGTCCATACATACAAAATGGAGACAACTCACGTGGTGCCGGGGTGGTGGGAGGCTCGGTCTGACGAGACACTAAACAACAAAAATTCGTGTCACACAAACACATTTTTGGCTAGTGGCAGAGTTTACCTCTGAATGTTGCCCTGGAGGAAAACCCTCCACTCCCGACCATGAACACAACTATCTCGTTCTCTGTCTCGCTGAGAAACTCCACTCCAATACTGAGTGGGAACCCAGCTGTGAAGAGAAAACTACGTAGCTAGAGCCCTGTTTACGAGGACAAATTTAATCAGTTGAGACCCTTTACCTGTAAACCGGTTTTGCCTAAATCAGTTTACGAAGCGCTTTAGAGTGTCAGTGCAACGAGGCTTACACATTACTTGTAGAAAGGATCCCTGTTCTTAGTCTAACGAGGGGCTCTAAATGGTCCTACATACCAGCTCCCCTGTCGATTCCATTAATGGTGTAGGTTGCAGCCGCTATTGATTGACTGTCACTGGATGTGTTACAGAAGACAATGAAGAAAGTCCTCTCTTCGTTCAATTCTCCAAAACACCTCGGTGAGAACCCAAAACCTGTAGTGATAATGTGAGACTACCTGTGTACACCACATAGTCATCAGTCGTGGGAACCAGAGGCTCCCTTAGTTTCATATATATATATAAATAGATGGTGAGTTTTACCTACTCCTGCAGTGAAGACTACCCTCGCAAGAGACCCTCCACTTCCCTCAATTAACAGAACTATCTCATTCTGAGTCTGGTTTAGAAACTCCGCTCCGATACCAAAAGGTAACCCAGCTGTGAAAAAAACAATCCTCATGCATCACTAGTTTTACTCACCAGAGTTTTACTGGAGACGTAGCTATCTGGATTTAGTCATCCAGACATATTTTAGCTGCGGCTCAAGTAAAACTCAAGTCGAACATACCAGCAGTGCCCATGTCGACTCCATTAACTGAGTAAGTGAGGCCCGCTATTGATTGACTGTCACTGGATGTGTTACAGAAGACAATAAAGTAAGTTCTCTCCGCGTTCAGTCCTCCAAAACAACTCGGGGAGAATCCAAGAGCTGAAACGATTCATGTAGAGCTATGCAATTACCAACTACTCTCTAACAGCAACTCACGGGGTTCGGGGGTAATTGTACCTTAAAAAATCGCAATGAATCAATTTTTTTTCAAAAAGCAAGCAGAGAAATTACCTAGACCAACTGTTAAATTGGCAGTGGCTGTAGCCCCATTAGTTCCCTCGAGATTGATTATTATCACATTTGTCCCTGCCATTAGTGACGAAATAGATATCTCCAGTGGGAAGGAGGCTGAACAGAGAAAGAGGACAGTTGAGTCATTATCATAGCAAGATGTCTTTCGTACCTGAGCCCCTGTCCACTCCATTGACGGAGTATCTTGCTTGTGCAATGGCCTGAGTACCCGAGGGGGCAGCACAATTGACAATGTATGCTGTGTCGTCGTCAGAACGAACTACACCACACTGAGGATTAAATGGCAGTGCTGGATTGACAACAAACATTGGGTTAGGGTTGAAGAGTGACTGAAACGTGATATCAAAACAACTCACTTGGACTTGGTGTTGGAGGTGGGACAGTGTCTTTGGGAGCAGGCAGCAAAAAAATCAGTGAATGCAATAATATTGATGGCGCAATCACTTCTTACCGAGATTGAGAGTGAATCTGAAGATAGTTGAGGACCCCTCGCTGCCCACAATAGTTAGTAGTATTTCATTTTCTCCAACCATCAGTGTTGACAGATGTATCACTAGTGGTAAAGTAGCTGTACGTGGAGAAGAGGGTCCAATGTAAGTATTCTCAGTAGCAGCAACTCTTACCTGCCCGCACATCATCTCCATTGACAGAGAAGGTAGCCTCTGAAATGCCTTGTGTACCAAGTGGAGTCGTGCAGGTTACGGTGAATTCTGCACTTGCAGCATTCACTGCCCCATTGCAGTCTGGGTTAAAAGGCTGGACTGTTGGCTGGACTGTTGGGGAAACAGAACCTGCACAGGGGAAAACAGGCCGTGTGAAATATTCTTGCAGTAGTGCAGGCATACCCAGCCGAACAAGGAATGTTGCAGTAACACTGGAGCCTTGAGTCCCCACAAGGTTGACAAGTATCGTATTATTTCCCTCCATCAGCGTTGAAAGAGAGATATCCAGTGGAAATGTAGCTGTCAGAGATAATGGTGGTTTAAATGTGGTACACGTGCAGATGTTTCTTTTTCTATACCTGAGCCCATGTCAACACCATTGACAGAATAGGTTGCACTTGCAATTGGCTGAGTTCCATCCGAAGCAGCACAGGAGATGGTGTATAATGTTCTATCAGCATTGAAGTCTCCACTACATTGCGGCCGGAAAGCTAAAAAATATATACATGAGAGAATATGTTGTACTCCTGTCTTTATTGGCTCATCATTTTTGTGCTTGTGAGTGAATGGAAATGAGTGCATTAAAGTTTTCATCCGTATCTCATGCCTTTTAACAGTTCTGTGTTTTTCAGTGGACAGGGACAGTGAAGCAGTGCAAACAAGACTCTCAAATAGCTATGTTAAGAGTGTATAGAGAGGAAAAGGAAGAGTAATCCTAAAAATTTTTTGCACCACAGACAGTGTGTGCAGCATCTTCCCATCTGACGCACTAAGTATCAAATGTCTCTCACGATCATCAATGATCATCAATACTCCATAGTTACTCCATTTCTCTACTTGCCATGTGGGACACCTAGTAGTGGTTTCACCCACAAGCCTTTGACTCTGTGTAGTCAGGTAGGCCAGCATAGGTTCTCCTAGGTCTTCTACCCTTTACACTATGAGTTGTAACCAGCAAACACAACACCAAAAGATGTGGTGGATCCTTAATTTCTTCACTGCAATGCAGACAGTTTTATCTTTGTTAACTCATTTATACAGTGTGGGATATCCAGCACACTTGCTCACAGAGTTCACACACCAACTGTCCTTCTCATCTTTGAGTGCAACCACAACATTACAACTAGCTGTGTGAGGGAGGAAGGGACACCAGATGTCCCCCTACTGCCCTGGTTTGTGCATCACATGTGAAGAATGCGGCGTTTACTCAGGTGAGTTAACCCCAAGGCTGGCAACTTGAGGGTTTCATCTGGTCCTCTCTCCCCCCTTGATGTGTGGGATCTACTATGAGAACTCAGTCCAGGAATGCAGAGACCCCACTGCCACACTATACCACCTGTTGTGGAACCTAAAATTAGTCTACAGGTGGACTGTGAATAGACCTGTCTAGCCAGCAGCAAGGAAGTCGGGGAGTTGATTGCTCATCCCACATTGTAAGTATTTGGACTTGCTGGAAGATAGGTTACAGATGACACATCAAGTAGCTAGTTAGCCAATACATTGCTGAGTGCAGAGGCTGAATTTGGTTTGCACCAGTGGTGACTAATTTTTGTGGGCAATTCGCGCATTTTTCGATCAACTAGTAGTAAATCTTGGTCCAACCACAACAACAGACAATAACTACTTGCAAAATAACGTCGAACCGCGCTCTCAACCACGCAACTTTTCACGACAAACACCTCATTAGCTAGTTTGTCTGCAGACTTAGTATGCGTGCCCCATAGCAAGCGTATGACAATAGCAGCAAATACTGATAGCTATAGCTATGCATACCCTGTCCAGTTCCTGCATCGACACTGGAAAACAGCGAGAGCAGAGCGAGCAGGACGATCATCGTCCCTGGTTGGTCAGCCATGCCTAGCCTGCAGTCTGCAGATAAGTGTGCGCGCGCGAGAAATTTTATAGGAAATTATTGCGCATGCGCATAGCAACACGATTTCGCGCGCGCATTTGTGACTCTTCATCAGGGTCATACAAGATTTCCTTCTGTGTATAGGTGAGTGGGTTTTTATGGGCATATATATATATATAAGTGAGTGTGTGTTTAGGTATATACAAGGGCGCCACACCTTAGCTATTTTCTTGACTGTGTCTAACACCGTATGCCATCTCCTTAACCCCAGCGCGCATGCGCAGCGAGGGTTACAGTACTTGGTCTGTGTGTCTCTGTCTTCACAGATATTAGGCTACGATGAAAAGTAAAAGGGCAATTTTTCTGAAACGGCTGTGTTTAACCATAATGGCTACACTTACACATGGCTGGAACGACTGCGTATACAAGTCATTCACACTTTGTGAAAGTCTAGCTAGGAACCACACACTCATTGTTCGGTCAGCATTATTCCTATGCAACCTTGATATTTGGGGTTTTCAACTATTTCCATCCAGGCAAGCATATACAAAATGTGCAGCCTGTAAGAGACTAAAGTCCTGTCTATCTACCACACACAAATCAAAGTCAGCCCGGGTAGTATGCGCGTCAAAGAGAGGACTAGAGCCCAGGAACAGTGAATCTCTTGGTCCAGACTCTGTATTTGCGACCACAGGTAGTGGGGCGGATCCTCACGTGGTACCTGGCCCCAGGAACAAGGTTTGTTAGTGCCAGGGGACTCGTACCTGGGTAGATAGATTGGAAATTCTTTTCTTATTTCGAATAAGCTCTCGGATTTGTTCCCTATACTCACATGGCTGAGGTTTTTTTCTGTTAACCGAGCACTCAAAACGACCGTTGTTGCTGGCACTGGCAGCTCCAGTCCCAGTGAAATCCACAGAGAAAGTCGTCCCAGACACACTCCAGCCTCTGTTGGTGAGGTACATGATGCAGTAGAGGTCGTCGGGGTCAGTACTGTGGACCCAGAGTCTGCTGCGGATGACAGCCTTGTCTTCTCGTAGTGGGTCGTAGGCTATCACTCTCAGAGTAAAGTCTCCTGTTGGGATCCCTGTTCTCCTGTAGGATCCATTGGAACCTGAGTAAAGTGATTGGGAAAGTATGCTGTTTGAGGCAAGAAATAGCTTAAAGACCAGCTTCTAATATAAGCCTTGTGCATTAATTCTCACAGTCTTCCCTGAACTGAGGTTCATCCAGGTGGGTGAGATGACAGTAGAACTCTAGTCCTGGTCTGTCAGCTACAAACTCTGCATACACTGTCCCTCCCTCCAGCAGTGGGGTGTTGTTTATGAAGTAGAGGTCGATGTCTGAGTATATGAAGGTTGTTCAATGGAAGGAAGGCTCAAAGAGTTGAAGAGTAGTGTACCTGGTACAGTGAAGGTAGCTTCTCCAACAGCCACAATCTCTCCAGTGGTAGTATTCCCTGAGATGATTAGGACATTGTGTCTCCCACTTGACGATGAGACGGTGTTGATAGTAACTGGTAGAGTAGAGCCTGGAAGACAAACACATAACAAACGCTTGGTAAGAGTTCGGTTAAACTGGGTGTGGCTGAGTTACAGTTAGTGAAGATATCATCATAGCGACACTGGAGAGTGGAGATTATGATGTTGGATGGAACATCTCCATCACAGCTGACCGTCAGACTCTGCATTTTATTTCCAGTCAAATGGCACGTCAGTGGAACTGTGAGAAAATGAATCGAAGTGAAACCAGATTTTGAATGATATGCTGCGCACGGTTGTTTTTTCTGATGGTAACCAGGACGACGGGGTTGACTATTTGCAGTCTGTCGCGGTCACTCTTGTGAAGACTGTCTCTGTCAACCTTGAGGTAGAAGACGAATCCCTCAGTGAACTCTGGCTCTCCATCTGCTGCAGCCAGCCCTCTGCCTGACACCACAAACGGAGGTTGTTGCACAAGACCAGATGGAAATGATGAGCTCCTCTCACTGCCATCGAAATCATCAGCTGTTGACAGATTGCAGACGACAAATAAAACTTGTCACCCTAGCTACGGAGACCAAATTTCCCATGGTCATACCGGATGCAGGAGTGATGGGGTGTAGAGGAAACAGTGTGTCCAAGTTCTGCTCTTCCTCCACACTGGTATCTTCCACCTCACTGGTGTACTCAGAGTAGGTCAGTGGTATCAGAGAGAAGCTGACTTCACCAAACGAGTAGCCAGTTTTGGTCACCTCAATGTTACCCGAGGCACTACCATCTTCACCCACAATTATTGATGTTGGGTTCACCATCAGTATGAGCTCTGCAAAACAAAAACATCTCTACTTTGTTTTCCATGTAGCTAATCTCCAATGTGACACAAGACATTCCAATGCACCACCGCAAACAATCAACTTGAAATTCCCCTACCCAACAGCTGTTGCCACACTTTACCTGGTGCACTCTTCCCTTCAAAGGTGTATGTGAAAGTGCTGGTTGAGCCTCCAGAGTCCGCTGCTACGATGCGAAGTACATGTTGTCCCAGTGAGAAAGTAAAACGGTCAATAGCCAGCGGAAGATTACCTGAAGGAGGAATTGAGGACTCAAAGATTTCTTTTTGCCGAACTTCACTCACAGTTTTCTAGTGGTCCGTTGTCATAGGAACAAGAGAAGCTGATTGTCCCAACAGCCCCAGAGTAGGTACATTCGAAAGACTCGTCCACTATCTCCTGGCAGTCCAGAACAAATGGCTCCACTGGACCTGAGAGCAGATTCTCGGTTCTGAAGGTTTTGTTGAAATGTAAGTCTTACCATCATTGTCAGTGATTGTGACCAGGACGGCTCTGGATCCAGCCTGGACGTCAAAGTTGTCACTGGGATTGTTGTCCTCGTTAATCTCCAGGTAGAGGATGAGCCCTTCGTTATCCTCAACCTCACTGTCATCCCTAATGACGCCGCTCAGATTGTATGCCAGAGTCCCTGAAAGGTTACTATCACTCTCTCCAAACTCGTACGTGACTCTTCCAGTCGACAAAATATCATCTGTGTTAGATTGTAATCACACAGCCACAAAATTATGCCCTGTGCTGCAAAACTTTACCTCTGTTGGCTGCGGCAGTTGGGACGGTTTGTCTGGCAAAGACGGCACCCACTGACATCCCAGTGATGGTCTCAAACTCTTGGTAGGTGAGGGGGACTAGAGCAAGTGGAACACATCGAAAAACGACCCCGATATCTGAAAAGAGACGATGGAGCCAGTTGCATCTGCGCTGCTACCGACGTCCTCAGATGTCACGAAATCAGTGGGTAAGCTGATGGAGATGGCTGGACGTGACAGAGCTGTATGGGAGAGAGAGAGAGTGAATAAGAGTTCAGAATTTGGGATGAGGTGACTCACGTCGCGACAAGCGGAATTTAAAGTAGCGTTTGACTCTCTGTCCAAAGCTGTCGATGACTGTCACGTTGACGGTGTGGAGAACAAAGCCAAACTCGCCAAATGTGAAAACCAGCGGGAATGAGCACGGTCGAAGGTCCACTCCATCAAACAGACAAGTGATGGTGACGTTGGGGTTTGAGGCATTGCAATGTATGGTGACTCTGCCAGAGACAGCAGAGGGACCTGTACACTCCACAGTCAGTGCTGGAGTTAGTAAAACATAATAGAAATAATGAACAACTAAGAGGATACAAAACCTACGTTCCAGGCATGAACGAAGTGTACAGCCAATAATCCCTCCTGCTGTGCATGTGCTATAAAAAAATTATGTTTTTTCGAAATTCAATGGACAAAGATATCAGCCAACAGACCATGTGTTGCAGCCATCTCCTTGAGGAAAGAATTGCCCCACAGAATATATTGTACCATCGTATTGACACTCTGCAACTACAACGGAACACGCGAATGTGAACTCACTGGCAGTATGTCAAAGACTGGGCAGCTAGGTGTTAGTACCTGGTTGTGAAGGTAGGAGAATGGAAAAGGTGGTTACGCTGATGAGCTCGTTGTTTGATCTGAACAGTCTCAGTACCACGGTATTCACCGCAGCTCTGTTCAGGTCTGGGTTGCTAACATCAATGGTGATAGGGAATGCAGTCCCTAACCAGAACAGAGCAGCTAGTCATGATGTTGTACTGGGCTACCAGACTTGTACCTGTAACTGTCCTTATGTTATTGATGGTGTACTCGTATCTGACCACATCCTGGGTACCTCCAGTACAATTGAATTCTATCTGGTCATTGGCAATGGTATAGCCACAGACGACTGCAGGAAGAGAGATTACAGCTGACACATTGCACATTACCGGGAGCTGAGACCTGGTTCTATGTTGAAGGTGGTTGTAGTGATGAGGGTGTTGTCAGATCTGAACAGTCTCAGGATGACTGTGTTGGTCTGTGACTGGGACAGCTGACTGGTGCTGATGGTGATTGGGAACCCGGACACTGGTGTAATGGAAACCAAGGCTCTCTAGTGGCCTCTGAAAGGTTCAAATGGACTACTTACCAGTGAAAGTTTGCCTATTGATAATGTACTCGATCCTGGACAACTGATCAAGACCACCAGTACACCCTAGTGTCACCTGTCCATTCTCAACTCTGTAGCTACACCCAACTGTCAGAGAGAAAGGAAATGAAAGCATTGGATGATTCTTCGAAGCTCGCTGCAAAACGTACACCTAGCTCCTGCTATTCTTACTGTAGGTGATTTGTTGCTCAGCCAATACAGTTCCATCTAGTCTCCTCAGAATGAGCATAATACTCTGACCACTGGTCATGTCTCCAAGACTAATCCTGATGGGTGCCCCTACTCCAGTTGTACCTTAATTAATATAGAACAGAGAGTTCATTAGAGGACTAAAGACTGCTATGGTTATACACACCAGTGAAAACACCAACTCTTCCCTCAATGGTGTACTCAAACAGTGCCTGAATCTCAGTGTCTCCAGACAGACACCGAATGACAATCTCATTCCTCTCACGATCCACAAAGTAGGAACAGAAAACTGAAACCAAGATGAATTTGTAACACAGCCTAGCATACATAGATATTACAACACTGACCAGGTCTCATGATGGTAAGGTTGGGGAGTGTTACTACTGTGCCTCGACTGCCAGTAATAGTGATCCTGATAATGTTGGTCTGTCGGTTCAGCAAAGATGTGTCGATTGTGAACGTTGTGACCGTCACTAGAATTAAAAACGCATGAGTAGCTTGCTGGCTCATACTTTAAGAGACTCTCTTACCATTTGTGACTGGCTGTTGGTCGTTGACCATGTACCTCAGACTCTCAATGTTCTGATTTCCTCCAGTTTTATTACAGGTCACTTCCAGGACCGTCCCATCCTCCAGAAACATTCCACCACATCTTGCAGAGATGCTTACTGTTCATAAAGAACAGAAAAACAAGGCAACAAGCAATAAAATAAACCTGGGACTACTTCAAATGAACCAGTCCTTAAGTATTGTGGTTTTACCTCGAATTCTTACTGGGAGGTTAATTGTGGCCTGGGTCCCTTGACTGCCATTTATGACCAAAGAAATATTGTTCCCTTGTCCTAGTTTTAGCTCAGGGTCATCGATGGAAATTCTAAACTCTAGATTGCTTGGGTCAGTCACTGGATGAAAGAGAAAACTCAATCTATTATTATGATCAGATATCATGTGTAGCTAACTAGCATACCTTGGAGTGCTCCCTTGTCAACGCCATTGATGGCATATGTCACTCCAGCAATTGTCTGGCTGGATTCACGCAGCACGCAGGATATCTCCACGTATTCACTATCACTCGTAGTTTTTGCACTGCAAATGACATTGAAATTCCTCAGAAGAATCTCCAATTCTACAGTCGCTCTTCTAGCTGAGGTGAACACTATTTTCACAGTGTTTTCTCCCAAATTGAGATCTTCTTTGCCAATCACTATGGGGAAGTCACCTCCAGTCCCTGTCAAACCAAGCTCATTAAAACACATGCAGTTTCTGTGGGACAATAGCTCACTAGTGCCTTGGAACACTCCGTTGATGGTATAGTTGTATGAAACAATAGTGTCACTGCCTTCAGCTTCCGTGCAAGTGATGCGATAAAGACCTCCATCGTTGGTAGTGTTGCAGCCAACCCTGAACACTGTCTGAGCACGGGCCAGGGAAAGCAGCAGCCCCAGGAACAGTGCTGCCGTCAATAGTCGCATGATGACGTACGTTGATCCCCTCCGATCGCGGACTATCTACAGTTCTCGGCAAAGAATGTTTTAGTCGGAGATCCGAGTGTTATAGACTCAGCTACAACAGGTCGGACAGTAAATCTGTGGCATGGCGTTGGGAAATTTTTATCGGAAGCCCTGACTGCGAACTCGCGCCATCTGTTTTGTACATCGCTTGTACAGATGTTTGCCAAACGGACTCGATTTGAGGTTTAGCGATACCAGAGGCTTGCTAGCTAATAACGGGCGGCTTTTCAGCAAATTTCTTGGCGTAAAAACATCCATTGGTTTCTATGGTCTCGACGGCGTAATACGCATGCGCATAAATCACGCAGCGATCGCGCTCCTCGGCGCGCGTACGTGCAGCAAGCTCGCACTGACCCAATTGTGATTAGTACACATTTTACGTAACTCGTTCTTTCATAATACAAAATATAAGCCTGAAAGAGTCCTCTTAGCTATCTACAATACAAAATATAACAGTCAGTAGTAGGAGTGTGGAAGAGAGGACTACGGCCCAGGAACAGTGAATCTTTTGGTCCAGACTCTGTACTTGCTGCCACAGGTAGTGGGGCGGATCCTCACGTGGTACCTGGCCCCAGGAACAAGGTTTGTCAGTACCAGGGGACTCGTGCCTGGGGAGAAGAGAAGATGGATTGAAAATTCTTTTCCTAAACTGCCTTTCCCCCCTTGAATAAGCGAGCTCTCAGATTTGATTCCTAAGCTTCTTTCTCCCTATACTCACATGGCTGAGGCTCCCTTCTGTTAACCGAGCACTCAAAACGACCGTTGTTGCTGGCACTGGCAGCTCCAGTCCCAGTGAAATCCACAGAGAAAGTCGTCCCAGACACACTCCAGCCTCTGTTGAGGAGGTACATGATGCAGTAGAGGTCGTCGGGGTCAGTACTGTGGACCCAGAGTCTGCTGCGGATGACAGCCTTGTCTTCTCGTAGTGGGTCGTAGGCTATCACTCTCAGAGTAAAGTCTCCTGTTGGGATCCCTGTTCTCCTGTAGGATCCATTGGAACCTGAGTAAAGTGATTGGGAAAGTATGCTGTTTGAGGCAAGAAATAGCTTAAAAACCAGCAAGGAAACCAGCTTCTAATATAAGCCTCGGGTAACATTGTGTGTTAATTCTCACAGTCTTCCCTGAACTGAGGTTCGTCCAGGTGGGTGAGATGACAGTAGAACTCTAGTCCTGGTCTGTCAGCTACAAACTCTGCATACACTGTCCCTCCCTCCAGCAGTGGGGTGTTGTTTGTGAAGTAGAGGTCGATGTCTGAGTATATGAAGGTTGTTCAATGGAAGGAAGGCTCAAAGAGTTGAAGAGTAGTGTACCTGGTACAGTGAAGGTAGCTTCTCCAACAGCCACAATCTCTCCAGTGGTAGCATTCCCTGAGATGATGACATTGTGTCTCCCACTTGACGATGAGACGGTGTTGATAGTAACTGGTAGAGTGGAGCCTGGAAAACAGACACAAAACAAACATTTAGTAAGAGTTCGGTTAAACTGTGTGTGGCTGAGTTACAGTTAGTCAAGATATCATCATAGCGGCACTGGAGAGTGGAGATTATGATGTTGGATGGAACATCTCCATTACAGCTGACCGTCAGACTCTGCAGTGGATTTCCAGTCAACTGGCACGTCAGTGGAACTGTGAGAAAATGAATCCCATGATGAAGAGTGTTGAGTACAGTGTGTTAGCTCTTTGCTGCTCACGGTTGTTGTTTCTGATGGTAACCAGGACGACGGGGTTGACTATTTGCAGTCTGTCGCGGTCACTCTCGTGAAGACTGTCTCTGTCAACCTTGAGGTAGAAGACGAATCCCTCAGTGAACTCTGGCTCGCCATCTGCTGCAGCCAGCCCTCTGCCTGACACCACAAACGGAGGTTGTTGCACAAGACCAGATGGAAATGATGAGCTCCTCTCACTGCCATCGAAATCATCAGCTGTTGACAGATTGCAGACGACAAATAAAACTTGTCACCCTAGCTACAGAGACCAAATTTCCCATGGTCATACCGGATGCAGGAGTGATGGGGTGTAGAGGAAACAGTGTGTCCAAGTTCTGCTCTTCCTCCACACTGGTATCTTCCACCTCACTGGTGTACTCAGAGTAGGTCAGTGGTATCAGAGAGAAGCTGACTTCACCAAACGAGTAGCCAGTTTTGGTCACCTCAATGTTACCCGAGGCACTACCGTCTTCACCCACAATTATTGATGTTGGGTTCACCGTCAGTATGAGCTCTGCAAAATAAGACACCAAAACACTACTTTACTTCCCCTATACACTTTCCTATGCTACACAAAAACATGCCCGATGTGCTTTATTACATTATGCAGCAAACAATCCAACCCTTCAAAGTCCAGCTGTTTCCACACATTACCTGGTGCACTCCTTCCTTCAAAGGTGTATGTGAAAGTGCTGGTTGAGCCTCCAGAGTCCGCTGCTACGATGCGAAGTACATGTTGTCCCAGTGAGAAAGTAATACGGTTAAAAACCAGCGGAAGATTACCTGAAGGAGGAATTGAGGACTCAAAGTTATTCTTTTTTGCCAAACTTTACTCACAGTTTTCAAATGGTCCGTTGTCATAGGAGCAAGAGAAGCTGACTCTACCAACAGCCCCAGAGTAGGTACATCTCACTCCACCGAAAAACTCGTCCACTATCTCCTGGCAGTCCAGAACAAATGGCTCCACTGGGCCTGAGAGCAAATGAAGCAAATATTCTTCCACAGAATACTAGTGGCAATGTTGAACATTGTTGGCGAGTGGGAGCGATGATCTTCTTGTTGCTTCACTGTTTGGGTAACTAGCTACAGCCACTGTCTTGGTGTCTTACCAGGAGCAGGGATGTTGATGGTGGAGATGTCCAGCTGAGCTCCTTCGCTGCCAATGGCTGTGATATCCACTGTGTTAGTCCCATCAGTTCTCAGACCGTCTCTGATTGTGAATGTCGATCCAGTCACTGGACACACAGAGAAAGAAGACAGTGGAAGATGTACTCAAATACGAGTGGCTCTACAGTATGCAGACCTGTCAGTTCAGGTCCACCATTGACACTATATCTCAGTGAAGATATGCTCTGAGTACTGTCTGATGTATTTTCGCAGGATATCACCAGAGCTAGTCCAGAGCTCTCTCTAATGTATCTCCCACTGCACCTCACACTGAACCTCACTGGGAGTGGGGAGACTGGTAAATCAGGAGAGGGGCAATCAGGAGGACCTACCGAATTGAGAGGGTTCTATGTTGAAGGTGGTTGTAGTGATGAGGGTGTTGCTAGATGTGAACAGTCTCAGGATGACTGTGTTGGTCTGTGACTGGGACAGCTGGCTGGTGCTGATGGTGATTGGGAACCCGGACACTGTTGTAATGGAAACCAGGGCTCTCTAGTGGCCTCTGAAAGGTTCAAATGGACTACTTACCAGTGAAATTTTGGCCATTGATAATGTACTCGATCCTGGACAACTGATCAAGACCACCAGTACACCCTAGTGTCACCTGTCCATTCTCAACACTGTAGCTACACCCAACTGTCAGAGAGAGAAGAAGAAGTTAGACTAGCTACAGCCACTGTCTGGTGTCTTACCAGGAGCTGGGATGTTGATGGTGGAGATGTCCAGCTGAGCTCCTTCGCTGCCAATGGCTGTGATATCCACTGTGTTAGTCCCATCAGTTCTCAGACCGTCTCTGATTGTGAATGTCGATCCAGTCGCTGGACACACAGAGAAAGAAGACAGTGGAAGATGTACTCAAATGCGAGTGGCTCTACAGTATGCAGACCTGTCAGTTCAGGTCCACCATTGACACTATATCTCAGTGAAGATATGCTCTGAGTACTGTCTGATGTATTTTCGCAGGATATCACCAGAGCTAGTCCAGAGCTCTCTCTAATGTATCTCCCACTGCACCTCACGCTGAACCTCACTGGGAGTGGGGAGACTGGTAAATCAGGAGAGGGGCAATCAGGAGGACCTACCGAATTGAGAGGGTTCTATGTTGAAGGTGGTTGTAGTGATGAGGGTGTTGCTAGATGTGAACAGTCTCAGGATGACTGTGTTGGTCTGTGACTGGGACAGCTGGCTGGTGCTGATGGTGATTGGGAACCCGGACACTGTTGTAATGGAAACCAGGGCTCTCTAGTGGCCTCTGAAAGGTTCAAATGGACTACTTACCAGTGAAATTTTGGCCATTGATAATGTACTCGATCCTGGACAACTGATCAAGACCACCAGTACACCCTAGTGTCACCTGTCCATTCTCAACACTGTAGCTACACCCAACTGTCAGAGAGAGAAGAAGAAGTTAGACTAGCTACAGCCACTGTCTTGGTGTCTTACCAGGAGCAGGGATGTTGATGGTAGAGATGTCCAGCTGAGCTCCTTCGCTGCCAATGGCTGTGATATCCACTGTGTTAGTCCCATCAGTTCTCAGACCGTCTCTGATTGTGAATGTCGATCCAGTCGCTGGACACACAGAGAAAGAAGACAGTGGAAGATGTACTCAAATACGAGTGGCTCTACAGTATGCAGACCTGTCAGTTCAGGTCCACCATTGACACTATATCTCAGTGAAGATATGCTCTGAGTACTGTCTGATGTATTTTCGCAGGATATCACCAGAGCTAGTCCAGAGCTCTCTCTAATGTATCTCCCACTGCACCTCACACTGAACCTCACTGGGAGTGGGGAGACTGGTAAATCAGGAGAGGGGCAATCATGAGGACCTACCGAATTGAGAGGGTTCTATGTTGAAGGTGGTTGTAGTGATGAGGGTGTTGCTAGATGTGAACAGTCTCAGGATGACTGTGTTGGTCTGTGACTGGGACAGCTGGCTGGTGCTGATGGTGATTGGGAACCCAGACACTGTTGTAATGGAAACCAGGGCTCTCTAGTGGCCTCTGAAAGGTTCAAATGGACTACTTACCAGTGAAATTTTGCCCATTGATAATGTACTCGATCCTGGACAACTGATCAAGACCACCAGTACACCCTAGTGTCACCTGTCCATTCTCAACTCTGTAGCTACACCCAACTGTCAGAGAGAAAGGAAAATTAGTGGAGTATCAGAGTCTAGTTTTGTGCTCTTACTTGGAGCTTGGAATTGTTGGGTGAGCTCAACAGGTGTTCCTTGCTCACCAGTCACCTTTAAAACCACAGTATTAGTGGTTGACAGCAATTCAGCTGTTGGTATGAGCAGCGTGTACTCCACCTGTCCCACTGAAAAACAGTACATTCTCTTCCTTGCTCCGAAAAAGTCTGTTCTGTATACTAACCTTGTACCGTTACAGGAGACCTGTTGTTCAGTGTATACTCTAAGCTAGAGATTATCACTGGACTCCTACATGTAATCTGCAATCCATCCTCCACGTACGTTCCACTGCACGATACTTCGAATCTCGCTGTGATTAGTGGACCAGAGAAAACCAGTATACACTGAGCTGTTAAACGTGCTATTCTTACTGTAGGTGATTTGTTGCTCGGCCAATACAGTTCCATCCAGTCTCCTCAGAATGAGCATAATACTCTGACCACTGGACATGTCTCCCAGACTAATCCTGATGGGTGCCCCTACTCCAGTGGTACCTTAATTAATAGAACAGAGAGTTCATAGAGGACTAAAGACTGCTATGGTTATACACACCAGTGAAAACACCAACTCTTCCCTCAATGGTGTACTCAAACAGTGCCTGAATCTCAGTGTCTCCAGACAGACACCGAATGACAATCTCATTTCCTCTCACGATCCACAAAGTAAGAACAGAAAACTACACAAAGGAAACAAAATAAACAGCCTTTTGTCGTGTGTATCAATTGTAAGACAGACCAGGTCTCATGATGGTAAGTTGGGGAGTGTTACTACTGTGCCTCGACTGCCAGTAATAGTGTATCGTGATAATGTTGGTCTGTTGGTTCAGCAAAGATGCATCAACTCTGAACGTCGAGCCCACCACTAGAGTAGACAAGATGTAAAGTAGCTACCGCTAGCTTTATTGGGAACTCTCTTACCATTTGTGGCTGTCTGTTGGCCATTGACTGTGTATGTCAGCCTTTCAATGTTCTGATTGCCTCCAGTCGCATTACACATCACTTCCAGGACTGTTCCATCCTCCACAAACTTTCCACCACAACGTGCAGAGATACTCACTGTGTACGAGGGATATGCGTACGCAATTCACGAGCCAAACAAAAACTCGAACACAGGAGAAACGCGGGGACTATTTTTTAGAAAGTACTTTTTATCATTGGGTTTACCTCGAACTTGTACTGGGAGATTAATAGTGGCCTGGGTGCCTTGACTGCCAGTCAAAACCAAAGAAATATTATTGTTGTCCTGTCCTAGTTGTAGGTCGGGATCATCAATAGAAATTCTAAACTCTGGATTGCTTGGGTCAGTCACTGGATGAAAGAGAAAACTCAATAATATTATTATGATCAGATATCATTGTAGCTACTAGCATACCTTGGAGTGCTCCCTTGTCAACGCCATTGATGGCGTATGTCACTCCAGCAATTGTCTGGCTGGATTCACGCAGCACGCAGGATATCTCCACGTATTCACTGTCACTCGTGCTCCTTGCACTGCAAAAGACGTTGAAAGGAAGGCGTTGCCTTACGATGAAATTTGTGGCTGTTGCAGTCGCTCCTCCTGCTGAGGTTAGCATTATGATCACAGTGTTTATTCCAAAATTGAGATCTTCTTCGTCGATCGCTATGGGAAAGTTACTTCCACTCCCTGTCAGAGACAGCAAAACCAAGCACGTGAAACTAACATTTGGTTTGTGTCTCACGGATACCTTTAAATACTCCGTTGATGGTGTAGTTGTATGAAACAATAGTGTCACTGCCTTCAGCTTCTGTGCAAGTGATGCGATACGAGCTTCCATCACTGACATCATCACAGCTAATCCTGAACACTGCAGAGACAAGGTTCATTAACAGAATAAGTGTCCCCCACAGGCTTGGGATGGTCTGACAATTAGCCACATACACCCAACTGAGGTCACGTCAAAGCTATGATGTGGGTTGGCTGTTGTCCAATGTTTCAGCAGGCAGTTTGTTGAATGTACGCTGAAATATCGAGTTAAGAATAACTCCCTGGGCTTCAAACCATGTCTACTCACACACCTTTTGAAACTCTATAAGTCAGCCTGGGGTGTATATAGTGGGTGGCTTCAACTCACCATTCCCAGCTACCAAAGCCTATCACCTAGCTACGTCTCTTCTACTACAGCACATAGGTATACATAGCTACACAACCTGTCAGTGGTACGTTGAACGAATGACTCTCAACTCTTCCATCACCAAGTACCAGAAAAACATCCAGGTCGTTATTTCCTATGTTGAAATCCGATGTTGGGATATCCACCGGAAAATCTGCAAAAAGAAACAAAACCAACAATCTCACTCCAGTAGTTTCCCTTAAAATTGACTTACTTTGAACAAGAACCTGGTTTGGGCTGTTGTTGATGGAATAGGTAGCTGTTCCCGTAAATAACACACCGTTTTGAGAGCACGTGAGCCTCACGACAGCGCCAGTAAAAACCAAGCCACAGTTAATTGTCGCTACAGGGGAAACACATTGTCAACAATACACTCTCACACTGTAGCTATAGCTTTTCATACTGGTCTGAAAGGTTAAAGTAGCATTCAGTCGGATTTCCTGGTCGTTTACTGTGAGTAGGATGTTTATGGCGTTGGTACCGGCTGAGAATAATCTAAGTGGTATCTCAACTGGTGGCGGTGACACTGTAGGATATAGAGAGAGGGGTTCAACAAGTAAGACGGAGAAACCACATGTAGCTACAACAGACTATTGTTAGTTGTTAGGCTACACACAAACACACATTTACTCTCTTGGCCGTAATCAGCCACAACAACATATGGCCGACATTGGCACAAGTGCGGAAACTACACAATACACGTCCAAGCTGTTTCGAACAAAGGGTGGTCAAAACCTCCTACAATGGCAGGGGTAACAATTATGTAAGGAGTGCTATACCTTGCATGTCTGAGTTGGTCGAGACTTCTTCTCCAATGGCATAGTAGACCACTCCAGAATATAGTTCGTCGTTCACAGTGCATGTTAGTACCACGACACTTCTGTCTTGAGCTAGTGCAGGGACACACCGTATCTGGACTGCAGAAAAGAGTTCAAAAGATGGAGGATTTTAAAAGCTTGCACAATTAATATGAACGTTAATGCAGTACACTGCAATCAGTATCAATGTTAGAATGCAGGCATGCTGTTTGTCAAAGCGACCGTTTGTACTGAGCTGGCTCATCTCCAACAACGTCTAGCTACTGGGTATTTGTGCCAAAGCCAACTCCCGCGGGAAACTGAACCATTGGACATTCCTGCAATGAACAAACAACCCAACACAGCATTGTGTATGCTGGTGTTCTGCCTCGCTGCACTGACTACCACCAACAACCCGTCTATCAATGCAAGTGTATGGCGGTAAGCGCACTACATGTACGCGCCGCATGCAAGCGGCGATGAATTCGCACTGCACTGCACGACACTGCGATGCGCGCGAGTTCATCAACTCACATGATTGAGCATCAGTGACCAGGGAAAATAGCGCCAAAGACAGCGCTGCCGTCAATAGCTGCATCGGTCCTTTGATCAGAATCTTCAGCACAGTACAGAGAGGCGGCGAAGGATCTTCTAGTCGAAGGTCCGAGTGTTATAGTATCACCTACAACAGGTCGGACAGTAAGCCTGTAGCTGGGCATTGGTAACCTTTTATAGAACTCGACAGGAAGCCCTGGTTGTGACCTCACGCGAACTTTGTTTTCAGCCAAAAACTACATCGCTTATGACGAGTTTGGCGAACACACTCGATTTGCAGTTCCAGCGATGCCAGAATTTTCTGAGGCATGTAAATTGGAGAACATATGTTATAACCGAATTTATTTGGCGCTGCATGCTGCACATAAAGTCGTTTTGAACGCTGCTCAGCGCTGCTCATGCGCCAAATTATCCGCGCCGGCGTCCTGCGCATGCGCAAATCATTAACTCTTGCGGCCGAACTGGGCAGCATGACTCTCTTCCACTTCGCCAACTGTCTCGCTCTTACCGTCGCTCCTTACTTCATCCTCTACCGTTTCTCCGGACTGTGAGTGTTCTGTCTACGTATCCCCTGTCTCCGCTGTTGGTGCTTGGCATATTCCGTTCACCACTACCTCTTTCTCTGCTCTCTCCTCATACCTCAATATACCACAGGAATGAGGTGCCGTGGAGCAAGTGCGTCAAGTCCGCCGTCGGATATGTCGCCACCCAGCTAGTCAAGGTCTGTTGGATTGGCCAACACATGTGCAAGGACATAAAACTTGGCACTGGGCATATTAAATATTTTACTGATTTTGGAGGGTCACCTGGCGATGTTGATATTGTATTATTCTGTTGCAGATGTTACTGCTGGCCACAGCCTTCCCTGTGAGTGCAGTTCAGACTGAGAGAGATGACCTCATTCGAGTGAGTTTAAAACGACACACCTCAATTCTGTTTGTTCTTTACAGTTTTTCTGAGAATGTTTGTGCATTGTCCAGCATAATGGTGTCTGTTCACTTTGTAGCTACTGTAAGGCACTTAGCACTTTGGGATGTGTATTTCTATTCATGGTCATTGTCTATGTTACTCTACCGCCACTGTGTTGGCATGTGGCATGGCAGGTGGCTCTCACGTGCACGGTGGACGTGATAGACCTTCTGGGGATATACGTCTGTCTGACCAAGTTTAGTGCTCGCTACGAAAACAGTGCAGTCAAGACTAAAGTCCTCTCCACTGTTGTAGGTGAGGAAGAGATGGGACAAGTGCTTTTGGGGAGTAAATACTTCTGAGAGATATTCAGAAAACCGAGAAAAATATGTGGAATAGATTTTTCGAGTATTTGCCTCCTCCACTTACCAGAAGTAAACAGTAAAGTGTGTGTGGTGCAGGTTGGGGTGTGACAGAGGTGGTGGCTACAAGAGTCGTCCCTCTCTGGGTGGAGGCGAGAGGCGTCGAGTTCAGCTGGAACAGTCTCTTCACGGGACTTGACGCCAACATCTCCCTGGTAATTAGTCAGAATACTATTCTGCCAAAGTGTGACACATGCACACAAAATACAGCACTACTAATTCTCTGTCTCCAGGTGTATCTGGCGTCTACAGTGGCTCTCCTGTGGATGTGGAGCAGACCTGACTTCAACCAGACCCTCCTCCCCCTCCTCCTCTCTCTCCTCCTCTCTCTCTGCTACTCCCCTCTCTTCCTCTACCTCCTCTCCTTCTCCTTCTCCCCCACCCCCTCTCTCCTCCTCCTCACCAGACTGGGGGTGGGGCTGGTGACCGGGTTCCTCTCTCTCCTCCTCTTCCATGGCATGAGCAATGGGAAGACCAAAGTTCAATAGTCGCCCAATATCCATTGACACTATCACTTTACACCATTCATTTGTACAAAACAACAACACAAGAGTATCACAATAACTTACAAGAAAGAAGTGCATTGTATGACTGTGTATTACTATATATACGTGATTTGAAGAAAAATAAACCAATTAAGGGTAAAGAAAGTAACGGCGAGAGAGAATAGTGAACACGAGAGAAAAGATGTGCATTCAAGTCTGGCATAATTATACAGCTATTAGATGAGTTTGGAGATGAGATCGTTGACTCTCTGTTGATCCTGTTTCATTGCATCGCTGCTGCTGGCGTCCCCGAGGCTCTCTGTGTACTCACTGAGGACCATCCTCACGCCGGCCAGCGTGTCTCGGTGCTGACTCAGCAGGGTCTGGATCCGGGTCCGGATGGCTGGAATGGAACAGAGGTACAGCTCTGCCATCACGTAGTCCACCAGCTGGAGCGTGAACAGCCCTGCGTCCAGGCGATGGAGATACGCCTCAGTGTCGTCCTCCTCAGTCGCCCCCCCGTCCAGCTGCCTCTCTCTCTTTATCTCCTCGTCAGCCAGGGTCACCCGTCGTTTGTACTTGAAGTGCAGCTCCATGAGTCTGTCGACTTTCTCGCAGTCATTCTCCAGAAACTTCCCAACCAGCCGGTCCCGAGAGGCTCCCTGCACGTTCCTGAAGAGAGAGGCTATGATCGACGACATGTGCTCCTCCAACTCCTGCTCCGAACCACTCGTCCCTTTCTTTGATGATTTCGGAGGTTTCATGAAAACCGGGAACAGACTGCGCAGTCCGTACACCTCAACAAACTTGACACAGTTCTCCGTGCCCTCGGCGTTGCACATGGCGTGGTTGAGCACCTTGAGCGCCGACCGACGGGACATTTTCTTCTCTTTCAGCATCAATATCATGAGCTGGAGCCCCTCCCCCTTCAAGAAACGCTCCCGATTTGGGGTGAACATGAGGGCGGAGCACAGACAGTCAAACAGGTTCTCCATCATCTCGATCTCGTCCAGCGTCTGCGGGTCTCGCCTCTTGTAGTAGGCCAGGGCCTGGAGGAGGTTGTCGATGCCGTCTTTCTCGCCGAGAAGCCGCTGGTTCGTCTCGTTGCTCTGGAGTAAGATGGCGACAATCTCCACCACGTACAGCTTGTTGGCGTCAAACTGCCGGACTCGGAGACGGCGGAGGAGCCACGTTATGAGCCCCTGTTCGCCGGCCGCCAGACACACCTCACTGTTCTTGAACTCTGACATGTTCTCGACGATGTAGAGAATGTTGTGGACGCCGTCTGCGTCCTCTCGGACCTTCTCGTCCAGCCTGTCGAGGACCTGGACCAGCAGAGCCACTATCTGCAGCCACAGAGAGAGATAGAGAGAGAAGAACTAATACAAAGTCACATTACTGCCAAACAAAGAGTACAAGAGAGAGAAGATTGGAGGTGGGCAGAAATCTATAGTTAAAGACATTATACAACTAAATCAGCATTAGAACTGATAATACAAAACCTGCTATAATGTGAAAGCAACATCAAGTCTCCAACATAGATTTTTTTTAAACCAACATAGATTTTTTGTTAAACCTAATTGACCCCAAAGACACTGTAGTCCATCAGACCTGTTCCTTGAGCAGAGCATCGACGAGTCCCTCCACCTCCTCCTGGGTCTCACTGACAGTCTCCACGTCTGTCAGCTCCTGGAGGAGGTCAACCACTGCCAGGGCGATGTCAGAGTTGTCGTGGCTCAGCAGGCCAAGTAGAGTCTGCACCGCATTCAGCTGGAGGGCAGAGGGGCTCAGTGTACTGCTGATCACATGACTGATCACATGACTCACCTCCGAGAGGATGGGGTAAAACTCCGGGGTAGTGGCGATGACGTGGAGTGTCTGGAGTTCCTCGTTCAACTCCAGTTCACTCTCCATGAATTTCTCTGGGAGCTCTGGGAACTTGACTCTCATCTCCTGGTTCCTCAGCACCTACATTGATACCGTACAATGCCATATGTACATAATTATGATACACTGGTTCCTCAGCACTTACATACAGATATACACAAACACATTATACGTTGGCTCCCTAGTACCTGGGAAAGTACAGAGAAACAGACAAACAGAGAGACACATAGCAACTCCTTGTACGACATGTCACTGTTACTTATTGTGACTCAATCTCTTTTAACCAGTGCTCCTTTTAGCCTTGCAACGTACTGCACACACACACACACACACACACACACACACACACACACACGCAGACACACGCAGACACACCACACACACACACACACACACACACACACACACACACACACACACACACGCAGACACACGCAGACACACACACACACACACACACACTCAGACCAGGTGGGGGGTGTACATTGCTACGCACCTTCTTCTCAAAGCTGAGCAGCATTCTCTTGACTCCCCCGACGTCCAGCCCCTCTCCCTCCTCCTCCTCCTCGTCCTCGTCCACACTCTGCAGAATCCTCAGTTTCTCTTCGTCTGAAACGCTCGCCCCTGCCACCCCTCCCCCTCCTCTACGGCCCCCACCTCGGGTCTGCTTGGCATGCGGGGGTCTCATGTCAGAATCCACTGGCTCCCCGTCTGCCAGTCTCTTCAGAGACGGCTTCTCCGGATTGAAGGCCAATATCTCGTTCAGGTCCATGTTGCAGCACGAAAAACCTGTTCTATTTAGAGCACACCATACACAGAATTCTTTTATCGATAGTATATAATACCTGGGGAGCTACCTCATACCTTGCTCAGACAATGGCTGTAAGTGGAAGAGAAACTATGGAGCCTGCTCCAACAAAGACTAGAGACGTCGGGAATGGCGGCGCGTTTTGGAAATTTGACCTTTCACCTACAGCTCACGTGCAGACTCTGTTGGGTTTCTTCTAGTAGATGGATCCGACGGCAGAAAGTGGAGAAGGGGAGCTAGTAAACCTCTCATACGGCAGCGAAGAGTTTCAGGTGCCCAAAGAACTGCTGGAAGATGTGAGGAAAGGACTAGGTGCGCACTAATTGGAGTTAGAGAGGATCGTGTGTGCAGGAGGACCTGTTTCAGACTGTGGTGTCGGAGGAGACGTGGAGAGAGGCGCTGGGAGAGGAGGACAGGGAGAGACTGAGGCAGCTGCTTCCTCCTGGACCTCCACAGCAGCAGCAGGAAGACCTCTCGTGAGCCACCGACCAACATTCCACCAGTCAATCTCTTCTTTCGGTGGACCGTAGGCGAGTGTTGGGAGGAGAGGATGTAAGGTTTGGTAACCCTGTCAGCCACACCTTGGACAAGATTAACAGTGAGAGCAGTGTTTTTATCTCAGGTCACATTCTACCATTGCCCCCTCCTCTTTCTCTCTGTCTGTCTGTCTGTCTGTCTGTCTCTCAGGTGGTGTGTTCTGTCCAGAGCTGCGGGAGGCGTGCGAGGAGTACCGGGAACTTCGCTACCAGCAGTACCAGGTGTGGAGAACCTCAATAGCACATAGACCATCATCTTCTCCATTTCACCACTCACTCCACAGAACAACCAGAGGAGGTACTACATGAAACTGCTGCAGGACATCCTCATTGCACGTCAGGTGGGTCTTAACAATCACGAACCCTCTTCAATAAAGGACTAATTCTTGATTCTGTATGTTTGTGATGCATGATATTGCACTGTAGGAGGTGATGCAGAAGGCGTTGCTGACAGGATCACTGGACGGCCTCCCTTCACAGTATGGTTATGTGTGTGTGTGTGATTGTATAGCTGAGAGTAATGGGTTTACAAGGGCTGAAAACTACATTGACACTTGTTGACCGCCTGCTAATAATCCTGCCATTAAGGCAACCCCCCACACGGTGTCTTTGCTCTCAATCCTATGTACATTCGCATGTTATAATCTCACTGTAATTGTGCTGTTCTGGGTGACTGTCCCACAGGGTGAGTGTAGGGAGGAGGAGGAGGAAGAGATCTCTGTTACTGCGAAGAGCAGACACCAAGTTCAGGAGGTGAGTCAACCTTCTGACTGATGATGTAATGTGGTGGGTGTGGCCACCAGGATAATGAGGGAGTGTCGTGAGGAATGGGGGGAGGGGGGTGAGGTGATGTCATCAGATGAAGACACACTGACCAATCAGATTCCTGACGAGGAGGAGCCCCCTTTCATCAGTGAAGAAGACTATCGCAAGATGCTGCGGGTACATCGGGAGTCACAAATGAGGAAGAGAGTAAGCCACACCCCCTGCCATGCCCACTCATCATCTGACCTGGTGTTGTGTGTGTTCAGATGGAGCAGGACCTGGCGGCCAGAGAGATTGGTCGGTTGAGAGAGAGGAGGCAGGAGAGGCCTGCCCCTGGTGGGTGGAGATAGTCAGTCTGCATGCATTGAGGATGCCAGTACCATATTCAGTATTCTTTGTCCTGCATGCACATGCACACACACACACTTCACTATATATATTACCGTGGAGGAAGGCCATCCAGTCAGTATAATGCCTTCTGCATCACCTCCTACAGTTCTCACACTATTCCTTATACTGCAGTCAAAACAGAGGTGGTGAGTGGGACTGGAAGTGTGGCAGGGGGAGGAGGGAGGAGAGGTTTGAAGGATAGAGCATCTCCGGCTGATTTCTCCCACCCACCACCGTTAGTGGCATCAGGAGGAGGGGGAGAGGGGAAGAGAGGGAGGAGGGGGAGGAGGGGGGACAGGGTGGTGGAGAAAGGAGTGGGACCACGCGTCAGTGCAGAGTCCAAGGCTGTGGAGGAGGCATATGGACCGGTGGACGACGGCACACGAACAGAACCTCCTCTCTTACCTGTCGTGTGAGCTTTTTACTTGCAGTAGGTCATACAAGTGGGTGTGCAAATCCTAAAGCAAGAGTTTTTAGTGTCCAGTTGTACAAACCTTAGGGTCCCTAGCCAGAAATGTTAGATGGGATGGTTGGGCGCTATGTACAGGCCACATGTGTGTGTGTACTGGTGGAAAAAGAGCAGTGTCACTAGCCCTAGGGTTGTGTGTATTGATGCTACATGCACACTCTGCAGTCTGACGGCTCCCTTGGCAGAGTGCAAGTTCCCGAGTTTCTTCTCTCTTCTAAAACACGCCTTTGACACCCTCCACGACAGGAAGGGAGAGATCAGCAAGGTGGGGGCGTGGCTGGAGTAGCTGTGGTGTTTGTTAGGAGAATGTCTCCCGTGGTTGATAGCGAGTGCGGTTTTTGTTCTCTTTCTGCAGATTACAAAGAGTGTCAAGATTGTCATGGTATGGAGCTAGTGTGTATTTCACTGTACCCATCTCTCTGTCATGGTATGAGCCAGTGTTGTTTCACTGTACCCATCTCTCTGTCATGGTATGGAGCCAGTGTGTGTTTCACTGTACCCATCTCTCTGTCATGGTATGGAGCCAGTGTGTGTTTCACTGTACCCATCTCTCTGTCATGGTATGCGACTAGTGTGTATTTCACTGTACCCATCTCTCTCATTTCACTGTACCCATCTCTCTCATTTCACTGTACCCATCTCTCTCATTTCACTGTACCCATCTCTCTCATTTCACTGTACCCATCCTTATCTATCGCTCTTCTCCCTCTCTCATTTCGCTGTCCACATCCTTGTCTATCGCACTCTTCAATTCCACTGTCCTCAGGCAACATTAACACCCTCTCCCCCTGCCCCAGAACTCTCCCGAGGTGGAGGGTAGTCCGTGGTTGGAGAGACAGACAGACTGGCTGGACCTGGTCCTCCCGGCCATCATGTACCTCTCTGCCGAGGTCGGAGGTGTCTCCTCCTTTGACCCTCTCCCCTTCTTCTACCCCATCATTGAGTTCAGGGACAGAATCGACCACTGGAGATGGATGGGTCTGCATCCCTCTCTCCTCCACTATCTGTCTTGTACGTCTGTGTCCTGCAGGTCACGACAGAGACAGTGAACTGGAGTTGCTGGTTCTCTTCAACCACTGGCTGGACACCCTCGACAGATCTCTGGTCTGTCTCACCTCCCACTCTTCATCATTCCCCCCTCCCTCTGTCTCCAGGAAATAGTGGACTATTCCGACTACGAACCACCAACTCCTATCAACATGTAAGACCAAACTTGTACTAATTCTAACATTATGGTAGGAAATGTCTATGAGAAAGCTTAAGTGTTTATAAGACGAAAGTTTTAGCGACTGTTTAGGTTTGCAAAGAAGTCTTTTCTGAATGACATCTTGTTAGTGGGTAAAACTGACCCCGCAATCTGCCATACACTATTTGCCCACATTTCCCCCAAATTTCACGTCGACTATGATGTCTGTTCTCCACTACACGTCACGCAGGTGGGCCAACTTTGTCTTCAGACCCAGCACCTCAGACGAGGTGGCCAGCTTCAGAGAGCAGGTGATTCCTCATTACATCATCGGCATCCCCTGAACCACACCCACTGTGTGTGCAGGAGTCATTCCGGTACTCCCAGCCGTTCAAGTCTTACATCTATAACATCCATGGCTTTGAGGCTGCAGTTGGTCCTGTCAAGGTATTTACATATGTCTCCTCTCCAGCTTCACGTCTCTCTCCCCCCCCTCTCTCTCTCTCCCACCCTCCCTATTAATGGCAGGGAGCCAAGGCGTACAAGAAGGACACTGGGAGTCGGGCTCGCGGACACGCTCTCCTCATCCCCGATCGTCCCAACTGTGTGACTATCCTCTCACTCGGTCAGTCTGTAACCTGTACACATCTTTCTATTGCTCAGTACTAGATACACTGTTGCCATCTCTGTTGTCATTGTGTGCAGTTCGAGACGCTGCCTCCAGACTGCCCAATGGAGAGGGAACTAGAGTTGATGTCAGTCTAACCTCTTCTATACATACTTTCTGTCTGCCTGACAAACTATATCTCTCTCTCTCTCTCTCTCCTCTCCTGCAGCTGTGTGTGGTGGTCAGAGACTCTCAGTTCATCCATGAACACGTCTCAGATGTCCAGGTACAACATGTGATATGCTATCAATCTGGTTGAAGAGCAGCGAGATACTGTTCTGTCATGTTTTTGAGGCCCATGTGGAGTTGCTGGCAAAACACCAAGTGTGGCCAAATCTCATTTTCACCAAGTCTCTGAAATGTCATTCTTCTACTTAAAATGTTAGTGGGTCATCCACAAAAATTTAGCTGCTTTTCTCTTTGCTGGTTTTAGTTGAACAATGCAGTGAGTGGAGCTCTGGACCGACTGCACTATGAGAAGGATCCTTGCGTCCGCTACGACAGCACCAGGAAGGTCTGGATATACCTCCATCGCGGCCGCAGCGAGGAGGACTTTGGTGAGCCATGCCTACTGCTCTCCCTCACTCCTGCCACAGTGGTTGACTGTCTCTCCTTATGGCTGTACAAATGCTTGTTTTATTCCCGTGCAGAGAGGATCCAGTGGGCCTGTGACATGGCTGCCAAACAGAGGAAGATGATAACGACAAGACCAAGAGTCAAACCTGTGAGCAATCTCCCCCTTCTTCCTCTCTCCTCTCTCTCCCTCTTTCTCTCTCCTTTCTCTCCCCCTTCTTCCTCTCTCCTTTCTCTCTCCTTCCTCTCTCCTTTCTCCCCCTTCTTCCTCTCTCCTCTCTCTCCCTCTTTCTCTCTCCTTTCTCTCCCCCTTCTTCCTCTCTCCTTTCTCTCTCCTTCCTCTCTCCTTTCTCCCCCTTCTCCCTCTCTCCTTTCTCTCCCCCTTCTTCCTCTCTCCTTTCTCTCTCCTTCCTCTCTCCTTTTTCTCCCTCTTTCTCTCTTCTTCCTCTCTCCTTTCTCTCCCTCTTTCTCTCTTCTTTCTCTCTCCTTTCTCTCCCCCTTCTTCCTCTCTCCTTTCTCTCCCTCTTTCTCTCTTCTTTCTCTCTTCTTTCTCTCTCCTCTCTCTCCCCCTTCTTCCTCTCTCCTTTCTCTCCCTCTTTCTCTGTACATAGTACACTGGCAAGCAACCATGTACACCAGTGCATAGACATGTAACTTTGCCAAGAAAGACATTAGCACAATTACAACTTGTGTCGTTGGTGTAAATCATGGGGTGTAAATACCAGGCAAGTGCATTTTCAACGAAACCATGGAAAAACCACATACACCTATATAGAGCTGCAATGGATAGGACTTTAACCCACGACACTAATTGAGTTGACTCTGTAATTTCTGGCAATCACAGAAGATTCTACTGAGAGAACCAGGAGGAGGAGGGGAGGTGGTGCTGATGGAGGGTGGGCCGCAGACCGCACCCCCCACCACTGCCCCATCGGGCAACGGGGCAGGGGGTGTGGGGACAGGAGGGAAGGCGGAGGGAGGGAGAGGAGGAAAGAAGGGGAAGTCAGGTGGCAGAAGTGGCGGGAAGAACGCAGCAAATCAATCTGGTTGGTATATACCAAATTACTCACTTTGTGTATAGTTAGTGTGTATTGCAGGTGGAGGTTCAGTGGTTGTGGTTAGTGTGTTAGGAGAGAGAGAGGGTGTGTCCCCAGCCAGCAGCACCTCTGTCTCCAAACCCCACAAGACACACTCCAAGAACAAGAAGAAGAAATCAGGTGTCTCACCCTCTCACACAGGACTCCAGTGACTGTCTCTATCTCCCACAGTATCAGTGGTCCCCGTGTTGTCTGCGGTCCCTCCCCCCTCCTCTCTCCAACCTCCACCACTGACAGCTGCTGACCACGACTGGGAGGACTCCAGTGACACTCCTGACCTCCCTTTCCTCTCCTCCCTCCAGCCTGTCGGTCAGTCTTCTTCTCCCCTTCCTGTCCTCCATTCAGCCTGATTGTGATATCCCTCTCACTCCGCCCAGAGTTTTGTTTT